>PVIJ01008228.1:0-75957 GCA_004024925.1 Scalopus aquaticus
TAACAGGACTATAGGGAGGCCGGGTGGGAGAGAGACAATCAGTGGGGGGGGAGGGGGGGGAGGAGGGAGCCGGAGGGAGGGAAGGGAAAGGGCACAAAATGGAATAGAAAAGAACACAAGGGACCATGGAGATGGATCACGGGTGAATTGGTGGTGGGCTACCCAAGGGGAATGCAAAATGTAAAAGACATAAATAACATTAAAAATATATATTATATATAAAAAAAGAATGCTATTAAGATTATTGGGATTGCATTGTATCTGTAAATTGCTTTGGGTTGGAAGGTCATGTTGATTCTTCCAATCCATAAGCAGGGAATATCTTTCCATTTCTTTGTATATTCAGTTTTTCAGAAATGTTTTATAACTTTCCTTTTACAGAACTTCCACCTCCTTTGTTGGGTTTATTACAAGGTATTTATGTTTTTGGTACAATTGTATGTGGGATGGTTTTCTTAATTTCTTCTTCAGGCTGATTGTTTGCATCTAGAAAAGCTACTGACTTTTTTTGTAATGGATTTGTAACCTGCTACTTTACCGAACTGGTTTATTGTTTAGTTTTTCCATGGTTTTTTTTTTTTTTTAGGGTTTTCTCTATATATTATCTGCAGATAATGATAGCTTTATTTCTTCTTTCCCAGTTTCGATTCCTTTTATGTCTTTCTCTTTCCCAGTTGTTCTAGATATGACTTCCATTATTGCATTGACTAGCAGTGGTGAGTGAACATCCTTGTCTTGTCCCAGACATTAGCAGAAAGGGTTTCAGTTTTGCACTATTGAGAAATATATTAGCTGTAAGTTTGTCATATATGGCGTTTATTATGTTAAGATATGTTCATTTTGCCCTGATTTTTTTCATGGGCTTTCATCATAAATGGATGTTGAGATTTATGAAATACTTCCTAAGCATCAATTGATATCATATGGCTTTTATTTTTCTTTCTGTTTATGTGGTGAATTATGTTAATTGACTTTCACATATCGAACCATCCTTTTGTCCTTGGAATCAATCTCACTTGGTCATAGTGTATAATCTTTTTGATGCAATGTTATATTCAGTTTGCTAATATTGTGTTTTGAGGATCTTAGCATCCATGTTCATTAGGGAGATTGGCCTATGGTTTTCTCTGTATATTATCTTTGGTTTTGGTATTTGTGACTTTGGCCTCTTGAAATGTATTTGGTAGTATTCCTTCTTTTTCAATTTTGTTGAAACAGTTTTAGCAGGATTTGCATTAGTTCATTTTTGAACATTTGGTAGAACTTGCTTGTGACATCATCTGGTTCTGGGCTTTTGGTTTTGGAAAAGTTTTGATTATTGTTTCGGTTTCCTTGCTTTTAATTGATTTATTCACGTTTCCTATTTCTCTGTTCAGCTGTGGTTGATTGTATGATTCTAATGGTCCATTTCATATTGATTGTTGAACTTTTCTGCATATAAATGTTCACAGTAATCTCTATCTTCTGGATTTCTGCTGTTTATGTTATAATTTCTCCTCTTTCATTTATGGTCCTATTTAAGATTTTTATTTCGTGATCCTAGCTAGAGATTTATTTTATTTTTTTCAAGAATAAGCTTTTGGTTTCATTGATCTTTTGGGCTGTGTTTGATTTATATTTCATTTATTTCTGCTTTAATTTTTATTTCCTTTCTTCTGGGTTTTGTTGTTTCTGTTTTTCTAGTTCCTCAAGATGGATGATTAGGTTGTTTCTTTGATTTCTTTCTTGTTTCTTGATATGGGTCTGTATTGCTATATACTCTTACTATTGCTTTTACTGTGTCCCATATGTTCTGGAAAGCTGTATCCTCATAATTTGTCTCAGTGTATTTATTTCTTTGATTTCCTCTTTAATTCAGTGTTCTTCAATAGTGTATTGCTCAATCTCCATGTAAAGGGGATCTCCTTGCTTTCTTTTTGTAATTCATTTTTAGTTTGATACCTGTATGTTGAAAGAAGATGCTTGGTATGATTTCGATCTTCATGTACACTTTGATATTTGTCTTGTGACCCAGTATGTGGTTGATCCTTGAGAATGATTTGTGTGCACTTGGGAAAAATCTGTATTCAGTTTTTTGAGGGTGCAGTGTCCTATACATGTCTATTAGGCTCTTGTGGTTTAGGCTTTGTTTAGGGTTATTGTGTCCTTGATTATTTCCTGTATTGTTGCTCTCCATTGGTGAGAGTGGGGTTGTGAAATTTCCTACCACATGAGTATCTTTCCAGTGTCTGTTTTGAAAAATGATAGTAACTGCCTAATGTGATTTGGTGCTCACTCATTTAGTGAGTCTGTATTAATGAGTGTTATGTCTTCCTGATGTATTTTTCCCTGATCATTATAAAATGTCCATCCATGTCCTCTTTTTGCTGGCAGTCTTTTTTATCTGATGTAAGTATGGCTACCCCTGCCTTCCTTTGGGTGCCATTTGCTTGAAGAATTGTTTTTCAACCCTTTACTTTCAATCTTTGTTTTTCTGTGGAATTTAGGTATGTTTCCTGGAAGCAGCAGAAATTTGGATTTTGTTTCCTAACCCATCATGCTACTCTGTGTCTTTATATTGGTGAGTTCAGTCAATTAATATTTAGGGTGGTTATTGATATGTAGAAGTGTTTTACTGCCATCATGTTCATTGTTTTGTCGTTCTGTTTAATCCTTGTTCACTTCTTTATATTAGTTTTCTCTTGGTTTAGATCTGAAGGTGCCTTGTAATGTTTGAGTGGGGTTTAGTAGTAGCAGATTCCCAAAGATTCTGTTGGTCTAAGAAGACACTTATTTTCCCTTCATATAGGAAGGAGAGCTTTGCATGATAAAGTATTCATGTTTTCTCTTGGAGTTTTTTTTTTTTTAAATCTCACTCCATTCTCTTTCTGTGAGTAGTGTTTCTTCAGAAAAGTCTGGTGTTAGCTTAATTGGTATTCCTTTAGAGTTTGTTTCTTCCCCCTTATCAGCCTTGTTATTTTTTCTTTGTCTTGGACTTTTGGGAGCTTTACTACTGTGTGTCTTACTGTAGATTTCCTTTCATTAAAATAATTTAGTATTCTTTCCTGTATGTCTACTTTTACTTCTTAATAGTTGGGAAGTTTTTTCAATTATTTCTTGAATAGCTTTACAACTCACTTTTTTCCCTGGGATTCCCAGGACTCTCCTCTTTCTTTTCCTCATGGTGTTGGATAATTCTTGAAGTGTTTTTTCATTCTTTTCCCTTTGTATCTTTTTTCCTATTTTGGTTCTTTTCATATCTGCCTTTTTTAGATTGACTCCTTCCATATTGTCTATTCTATTTCCGTGGTGTGGTTTGGCAGGTGAATAGTTGGCTGGGGTCAGTGGGTACGATCTCTGGTAGTTCTCCCCTGGGCACAGGTTGTCTGGGCTGGCTGATAGTTCAGGAATTCCCAGATTTTGAGGGTTTTCATTATAAATGGATCTGAATGTTATCTAATGCTTTCTCAGCATCTATTGATAGGCTTTTTATCATTCTTTTTTGTTGATGTGGGGAATTAGGTTGATTGAAATTCAGAATCACTCTTGTGTCCCTGCTGTAAATCCCACTTGATCATAGTGTATGAGTCTTTAAATGCAGTGTTGGGTTGGTTTGTTAAGATTTTATTGCAGACCTGTTATAAGTGAAACCATTCGATATTTTTCTCTTTCTTTCTGGCTTATTTCACTGAGTATGATCCCCTCTAATTCCATCCATGTCGATCTTTACATGTGTTTTAACTAGGAAAATTGGCCTGTCATATTTTTTTGTGTGTGTTTTCTCTAGTTGCAAAAAAATGTGTTGGAATTATATCAGCTTTCTCATATTTTTGGAAGGGTTTGAGCAGTATTGTTACTCATCTTTGAAGTTTTGGTAGGGCTTACTTGTGAAGGCATCTGGTCCTGAACTTTTGCTTTTTGGGAGCGTTTTGATTACTGGTTTGATTTCCTTGCTTGTGATTGGTTTATTCAGGTTTATCCCTAGTCATTGGTTTATCCCTATTGCACTTTATCCCTAGTCATTCTTGCATGTTTGCGTAATTCTAAGAATTTGTCCATCTCGTCTAGACTATTGAAATTATTGGTTTATAGATGTTCTCAGCATTCTTATTCTCTGAATTTCTGCAGTATCTGTTGTGACTTTTTAAATTTCTGATTCTGCTTTTTTGACTTCTCTCCCTTCTTAGTGATCCTAGCCAGAAGTTTTTCAATACTGATTATTTTTTCAAATTACCAACTTTTGGGTTCATTAATCTTTTGGACTGTATATTTGTTTTCTGTTTCATTTATTTCTGGTCTAGGTTTTATTTCCTTCTATTGTCTTTTAGCTTTTTTCTTGTTCTTTACCTAGTTCCTTGATGTGGGAGATAAGTTTATTTATTTGAACTTGCTGTTGTTTTTAATGTTTACCTGTATTACTATATACTTTCCTTTTTTTAAAGATTTATTTATTTATGCATACAAGCTGGGGTATAGGCCAGAGGCATGGGGTGGTGAGAGGGTTCACCAGAGACAGAGTGGGGAGCAGAAAAGGCAGAGTGACAGAAATACACTGCTGAGGGGAGCAGTGGGCAAGGTAGCAGAGGTCTGCCATGCAATGTGGGAATCTTCCTGGCTGGGAGTCGAACTTGCGTCACTGCTGACAGCTCCACAGTGCAGTGCTTAACCGCAGCACCACCAGGGAGGCCCTACTATGTGCTTTCCTATCAGTACTCCTTTTGCTGTGTCCCATAAGTTCTGGAAGGTTGTTTTCTCATTGTCATTCGTCCTGAGGTATTTTTTGATTTATTCCTTGATTTTCTCATTTTAGTAGCTTTTTAATAATGTATTGTTTATTCTCCACATGTTAGAAGTTTTACTTGCCTTTTTTTGTGGTTCATTTCCAGTTTGATAACATTGCTATCAGACAGTATGATTTCAATATTCATGAACTTATTGATACTTATTTTCTGACCCAATATGTGGTCAATCCTGGAGAATGTTCCATGTGTACTTGAGAATAATGTTTTCAGCTTATTTGTGGTACAGAGCCCTTTAAATATCTCTTAAGTCCATATGGTCTAATTCTCTAAGTACATTGTCTTCATTTATTTTCTGTCTCATTGATCTGTCCATTGGTAAAAGTAGAGTTTTGAATTTCCCAAACACTGCTGTTTTTCTGCCAATGTCTGTTTTCAGATTTGATAGTAATTGCCTTATTGTTACACTTTCATTTGTGAATATATATTGATGAGTGTTATGTATTCTTGATGTGTTTTTCTCTTAATTTGTATAATGTCCATCCCTGCCTCATATTTGCTTTTTTTAGTTGAAATCTAGTTTATTTGATATATGTATGACTGTCCCTGCCTTTCTTTGAGTGCCATTTGCTTGTAAGATTATTGTCGGATCATTTACTCTGAATCTATATTAATTTTTGGAGTGTGGGGGCATTTGCTGGAAACATCAGATAATTGGATTCTGTTTTCTGATTCAACCAGCCACTCAGTGCCTTATTTTGGTGAGTTCAGTTCATTTAAATATATTGTTATTAACGTACGATGTTTTGCTGCTGTTGTTTTTATCGTTAGTTTTATGGTTCTAGTTCCTTATTTTATATATGAGTGTGTGTGTGCATGTGTTCTTCTCGTCAATTTAGATTCAAGAGCTCATTTCGGCACTTATGTGTGTAGCCTAGTGCTTCCAAACTTCTTCACCTTCTATTTGTCTTCAGAAGGCCTTAATTTCTCCCTTATATCTGAAAGTCTTGCAGAATAGAGTATTGTTTGCTTAGTTTTTATCTTTAAGTATTTTGAATATATCATCCTATTTGCTTCTTATCTATAGTTGTTCCTCATTGAAGTCAGGTGTAAGCCTGATGGGTTTACCTTTATTGGTTATTTGCTTCATTCTCCTAGTCTACTTCAATCTTCTTTCTTTGTATGGAACTCTTGGAAGATTCACAACTCTGACTTGTTGTAATTCTTATTTCAGTTTCATAACCTCATTTTCTTTTATCTTCATGGACTTTTATATTTAGTTCCTTCTCCAGGTTTTGGAAGTTTTCCTGTATAACTTCTTTAAGTAAGTTCTTTGTTTTCTCTCTCTCTACTTTGTGGAATACCCATGATTGGTATATTGCCCTTCTTCATGAAACTGATAATTCTCAATGTATTTCTTCATTTTTCTCCTTTATAATTCTTGTTCATATTTCTCCTGGTTTTGTTGTGCATTACTGTCTTCAAGGTCACTGATTTGACTTGACATTTTGTCTATCATATTTTCACAACTTTCTCCATATTTAACCTCCTCTACTGGTCCTTTTACATCTTGCATCTCCCTTATTTTCTTAAAACTTCAAGTTCTGTCATTTGTTCATGAATTTTATTTCTGAAGACATTAATGTTTTCGGTTTTTCTTGTATATCTTTTACCTGCTTATTTGTGTTTTCTTTAATTTCTTTGTCTTGGCAATTTTGAACTCTGTATCTGATTCACAGAAAAAAATCTTCAATGTCTTTGTGGTTGGATTCTGGAGATTTGTTCTTTCTCTGTGGTGAAATATTCCCTTGAGGATTCTAGGTGCCTATCTCCCCAACTTTTAGCTTTCTTGTTGCTGTTTTTTCATGTGTCCTAAGGTGCAGAAATTTCATTTTTTCCATCAGATGTCACTATTTGTTCCGAGAACAAATCTGAAGCTACTGAGTCAGTGGGTGTAGGAGAGGCTCAATAGGCCAGTCACTGGTAAAGGTGTGCAGGAGTGGTTGTCTGTTGTACAGCCTAAAGCCCTCTTTCTGGGTTTCCAGGCTTGCATCTCTACAGTTTATGGGGTCTTGCTGTCACACTTCACAGGATCAGTTCAAGAGCGACTTAGGATGTTTAGGGAGCGGATATGCCATACTGTACCCTGTCTTCCTCACTGGGGATGTGGACTGTGTGACACCCCAGCTGCTTCTCATGTGTCTGTCCTTAGTTAAGAGGGCACCTACATGCTAATCTATTATAACTGTCTCATGACTACTGGCTAGCCACAGGAGTAAACACAGCTCTAAGATTTACATGGCGGGCTCCCACCTCAGCTGTAGTCTCTAGGCACCTCTTTTACCCTCTTTTTGTTGTATGGAGTTGAAATACCTCGATATATCTCTAGCATGGTCAGCATTGGATTACAATGTCCAAGAAGTGCTATAATTTCACCCTAAGTCACAGGATACTCTAGATCCAGTACCTTCTAGACTATTTTTAGATTATTCTTCTGGCAGCAAAGCAGGGAACCTCCTGTGATTCCACATTCCTTTTCCATTTACTTCCATCTTGCCAAACTCTGCTCTTAATTGAATAACAAAATGATTTTAGATTAGAACTTCTATTCATGGAATTTGAAAATGACCTTTTAGGAAATTAATATTGTAAACTTTAAATTATTGATGACTTATCTACAAAAAATCTCAATAATTACATCCAAATATTTACAGTGGTATCTTGAGGTAATGATATGTATTTAGAGAATGTAAGTTCAGTTTATTTGAATGGTATACTATTATTTCATGAACATACTAACATACATGCAAAACAAATAAAATATTGGTTACATAAATAATTGTAACTGGAAGTAAAATGTGGGCCTGGGTTTTAGAATGATAAAAAATAAATGTACAAAACAGAATATTGAGATCTTTAATACATATAAAACTGATGAAAAATCAATGCTAGTAGTTAATAAATTTAATCTTAATAACATAATAGAAAGAAATAAATTAGATGAAAGATCACATAAACATAAAAAATATGTTTAGAAATTATAAGCAGGAATACAGTTAAAAGATATGTCATGAACACTTTCAAGTTACATATGCATAGGTGGACAGGTCCATTGTTTTCTTACTGTTCTTGGAATTTCTGGATCATGTAAAATTGCCTCAGGGGCCATCAAACATAGTGGAGTCTGAGCTATACAAAAGGGCTTTAATTAGAACAGCTTTATTATGTGTTGGTCTTCTAGGAAAAGGATAGAGTATTATATCTCCTGCCTCTCTCTCATCTTTGTACCTCGTTCTCAGTGATTACCTGTTTTAAAGCTAGTATTATGAGAAGGCACAGACATGCTGTAAATACAGCTAGGATACTGTGTAAATCAAAATGGTCAAGAGTGTATGAATTTAGTGTCCTTCAAAACCATTGAAATCTTAGAATTTATTTGATTTTAGTTTTGAGAATTTTATATAAAAGGCTCATTAATAAATATTGGTCATTATACTAATAATTTGCATTACCTTTACTGATTATTAAGTTGCATTATCTATTTTAATTCCCTTCCAAACACTGAAGAATGTTTATCCATTACTGATTTTCTAAAATCGATCATCAGCAGCAAATTTTCTTGTCATTAGTGAAATTCTACTGTATTGGCTAACTATTAAGTAATGGTTACCAGCACTATCACAATAATTGCATGGATAATTCTTTATGATTATCCTTTGTATTAAAATTTGATGGTTGATGGTAAAACTAAAGTGTATAGTTAATGAATTCTAAAGAATAAGCACAATTCTGTGAATCACAAACTGCAGTTTAACAGTGAAACTTTAAAGTTCATAAGGGCTTCTGTTATTTTACCACTTTTATTCTTTTTGTGACTTCCCATTAGGATCTGCCTTCACAATAGGATCTGCACAATTTTAGAAATTGAGTTTGAATAATGACACTTATTTTATATAGTTTTCCATATAAAATAGATTAAAATTCCATTTTATAAAAAATTTGTACTTAAAGGGAAATATTTCCCACAGTTTGCAAAACCTAAATTCTTTCCCTGGGTTGTAATTGTTATTAATATGAGAGAAGAATACGATATTAATGTCTGGGTTTATGCATTATTTTCAACTAGTGACATTTTATATGAAAAAATGCCTTTGGTAAACAATTGCTGAGGAGAGAGTTTATGATCCCTAGGGAACATTCCATTGAAAAATTTATTATAATTTGTTTAGTAGGAATGGTTTTGTAACCAAACTATTTTTTAGTAAAATACTTGGTAAGTTGAAACATGAATAGTGGAAATGATTACACTGGTCAACAGTGAGATAGTTACTGACTTGAAAAGGCCCTAATCTGTAGTATCTTGGTGTGCTGAAAATGAATATAACCCTGAAAAATTTTTATTAGCTCTAGTTTTGAAGATATTTCATATATAATTCATTTTATATGTGTCACCGTGTAAATTTATCCACTAGGACTGCAACAACACCCTAAATCAGCCTAGAATGATGTCATATTGCATTGCATTGCATACTATCATCATGCACACATCATCCAGAGTTGATTGCATCATTTTCTGATGCAATGCAATACTACTGCCAGGCGGCTGCTGAAGTAAGCTGATGTCAGCAGTGCACTAGATAAAGCCCTGTCGGAAAGGTTGATCACTGAAAATATTTCAGACTTTGTGCGAGATAGTTTAAGCTACTGTTCCATAGAACTGTTATTATTTTATTGATTTAGGCACAATACAGAACAGTAATGCCTCGAAAGTGCATTAGTAGCTTGGACAATTTCTGCTCCCTTTGTGGGGAAGTGACATTTGCCAACCAGAAGAAAAGTATCACTTCTCAAGTGAAGAAGGCTTATCATCCTTACTTTGGATGCAAGACCAAGACAAGCGTTGGGCCCCGCATGTGTGCTGTGCTCCATGTACAACACAGCTTTCACAGTGGTTCAATGGCAAAAGACCATCAGTGCCTCTTGCAGTCCCCATGGTGTGGAGAGAGCCAAGCAACCACATAAAAGACTGTTATTTCTGCTTGGTTCCTCCTCTTTCCAGCGGAATAACGAAGCAAAAGAAGTTGAGAATAGTCTACCAAAACATTCCATCTGCATTGAGACCAGTTCCACATGGTGAGGGACTTCCTATTCCAGAATATTCTCTTGATTCATCTGATGAGAACAAGGGTGAGCCAACTTGTTCTCCTGTTCCATCAGCATGCAGTGATCCAGATTTTCACTGTGGTGCATCATCAACCCCACACAGACTAAAACAGGAAGAACTCAGTGACCTGGTTCTTGATTTGGACTTATCCAAGAACAAGGCAGAATTGCTAGGATCAAGACTCCAACCATGGAATCTTCTAGAAGAAGATGTCACAATTACTTTAGATCGAAAGCACCACCAGCAGTTGGAGCCTTTTTTCAGAAAGGAAAATACTCTGGCATTCTGTACTGATACTGAGGGCCTCATGAATGCCTTAGAAATCACTCATGACCCAGAAGAATGGAGACTATTTCTAGACTCTTAGAAATATTCTTAAGGCTGTGGTTTTGCACAATGGAAACCGTCTTCCATCTATTCTATTCCTGAACAGCTGTACGAAAGACAAGAAATCTAAGAAGTAGTCTCTGACTTGATTTTTTACATGTATTAACCGTAGGCCTATTACTATTGGCATACATTTTGTAATGTAAACACCAATTTATTGCAGATTACAAAAAAACTAGAGCCAAAATCAGAATTTGACTGTCATATTCGTGTTGAGCACATACAAATTGACAGGAAAAAATGAATTTTATTTCAGTAACATGACTTTTGTAAAAATTTGTTGACCAGTGTTATTTAACGCAACATTCAATCTTATGTAATGGAATTTGTGGATCAAGTTAAGACATAGAATGTCATCACATTAAAATAAAAAGAGAATATAGCATTATAGTAAATACTAGCTCTTATTTCTTTGGGAAACAATCTATGATCTCTGCTATTCATTAGTTGATGTATTTGTATTTTTAACAAAGCTTTTGTAACATGTAGCAAAGTGAGGTAATACTTAGATTCATAAAGTCAGGTGCATTAGACTACAGTAGGTATGATAACAAAACTCCAGACTGGGTGGCATAAACAGTAGAAGTTCCTTTTCTCATAGTTCTTGAAGCTGGATGTCCAAGATGAATGTGTTGGCAAATTTGGCTTCACTTGAGGTTTCTCTCCTTGACCTGCATATATCTTTATCCCTCTATCCTTTCATGACCTTACCTTCTTACATGTACACTGCTAAAGATAGATAGCTGGTGTCTCTTCTTTTTATGTGGGCTCCAATCATATTGTATTAGAACCACATTTTATGGACTCATTTAATCTTAACACATTGTATGCGGGAAACGTATTTATACGTTTCACGTTGACTGGTAGTAGAGTGCGGGACACATATTAATATGTTTAATATGTATTAATAAGTTTTTTATAGACTAGTGGTAGAATGCGGGCAATGTATAAATATGTTTATTTTTATACTTTTTTTATACTTAAAAAATTAGCAAAAATGGCCCACGCCACCTGTTAGTGCGCGATAAAAACTACTCGTAAACAATGTGTTAATTGCCTCTTTGTAAATTGAAATATAATTAATATATACACCTGAAACTACTGTAATATAATAACACAATAATTCAATATTTGAATATGTTGCAAAATGATCACCAGTATAAGTCTAGTTAACATTCATCACAATACATATTTTTTCATTCTTTTTTGTCCTGTGATGGGAACTTTTAAGATGTACTCTGTTAAGTTATTTTAGCTATACAATGCAGTCTTGTTAATATATTCACAATTTTGTACATTATCTCCATGATTTTATTTATTTTATAACTGGAATTTTGTAACTTTTTTTCCTTTACCTATTTCACCCACCCCCTTCTAGCAACCATCGCTATATTCTTTGCATTTATGTGTTTGGTAATTTTCTTTAGATTCCACATATAAGTGAGATCATATGGTATTTATCTTTGTCTGACTTATTTTTCTCAGCATATTGCCTTCAATATCCATCTATGTTGTTGCAAGTGGCAAGATTTCCTTCTTTTTTTTTTAAAGATTTATTTATTTATGCATACAAGCTGGGGTGTAGGCCAGAGGTGTGGGGTGGTGAGAGGATTCACCAGAGACAGAATGGGGAGCAGAAAAGGCAGATCGACTGAAGTACACTGCTGAGGGGATCAGCGGGCGAGGCAGGAGAGGTCTGCCCCGCCATGTGGGAATCTCCCCGGCCAGGGATCGAACTTGTGTTGCAGTGGCTGCGGACAGCTTCATAGGCTGCGGCTTAACCCATTGCGTCACCAGGGAGGCCCAAGATTTCCTTCTTTTTTATGGCTACATATCAGTACATTATATATAAATAAATATGCTATATAACATATATGTGTATATATAAGATACTTTATTTGTCCATCCTTCCATATATGGCCACTTAGGTTGTTTCCATGTCCTAATACCTTATATATTGGAAATAATGTAATAAAGATGTTGGTCCATATATCTTTTGGAGTTACTGTTTCTGTTTTTCTTTTTTTCAGATAAATACACTCAAGTGTAATTGCTGGATTATATGGTAGTTTTACTTTTAATGTTTTAAGGACCCTCCATACTATTTTCCATAAGGGTTGGAACAATTTGTATTTCTATCAACAGCACATAAGGGTTCTCTTTTCTCTACAACCTCTCCAGTTGTTTTTAGACTCTTTGATAATATCCATTTTAATAGGTGGGAGGTGATATCTCCTTGTGGTTTTCTTTTGCACTTTGATCATTCTTATGGAGACCCTATTCCAAATACAGTGACATTGGGAATTATAGCTTTAGCACATGAATTTTAGGAGACACAATTGAATCCATAACATCAGGTAAACTCTACATAAGATACTACTTGTTTCACATGAAAACAATAGGGATGTATTAAATTGGATTAACATATAAGAACTGGACTATCTCAGTACTCTCAAATATTAGCAGAATGTGTTAGGAGTCTAGAAGTTATTGATTCAGATTTTGACAAGCTAGAGTAATGGGTTATTTCTAGAGGATGAATTATTTTATATAGATATATGATGTATAAAAGTAAGGATCTGCACAGAGATTCAGAATACCATTCTGCGATCATAGGATGAGCAAGATCTAGTTTAATAGTAGCATATGAAGACAGAGACTATCAACCTAAGAGCCAACAGTGCAAGGAATTGATTAATACAGGTATCAGTTAATGAGTAGATTCCTTTGGGAATTGGATAGAAAATAATCATATTGGAACTAGGTCTTGTAAAGTGTTCTGGAGCATGGGATCATTTATTGGGTGGGGGTGCTTAGACAGTCATGGATAACAGAAAAGCATTGGGACTGGTACTGGAAGGGGACAGTAAAGTGGTTGCTGAGCAGTCTCAAAAGGTAGACTTAATTTTATGATTTTTACCCAAGGGTGCTGAAGTAAAGTCTAATGAAGAGAATGCAGCAATAGTGAATGGGACATGAAGCAGACTACTTAATCTGTTAGATCAAGGAAAATGGACACCAAACAGGAAAACATTGAGAGTGGGGGAAAAAACTGAGGACATGAAAGGAAGAAAGGAAGTTACATCAGTCCTTATGAAAGGAGACTGTTTTATAGGGACCAAAGTTGAAAAGGAAAAAAAAATGTTTCCAGATATACAAATAAGTCATATGTATGAGAGAAGGGAAAAAATTTAATGTTCTAGGAAAAGGGTACAAACTCGGGGTTACGATACAACATAAACTTACCTCAAAACCACACCACCAAATACCTACAGCTCTTGTTTACAATGTATGAGGAGATATTCCAAAAGAAAAGTTATTTAATGGTGATAACTTTATCTCAATTTATCAATATCTAACTTCTATTCAATCACCAATATGTATACTATAGCCATTCATCATATCCATAAGGGAGTGAAGTATAATTACATTGTCAAACTTCATATCTTTGCATGTATACTATAATGTCCTTAGAAATTTTTTCTTTCTTTTACATCATACCTCAAAGAGGTGTTTTCTTTTTTACTTCTGGATTTTGGTTGGTGTTGGTGTCTTTTAAAACCTTGTATTAGCAAATATCCCAGCAATGAAGAATTCCATTGGTTGACCTGAAGGGTATTCTGAATTTGGTGCCTAAAATTAATCTTAAATAATCTTAAATAATAATAATTATTAAAAATAATCTTAAATAATTATTATATAAGTAGATTTATCTCTGTATGTTTGTATAGTAAGGAATCTTTTTTATCATTTGATTGCTTCTTGATAAAACATAAACCTTATTCTATACCAGAAAAATTAAATTGGGAGATGTCTTTATAATGAGGTATTTAGTGTAAGCTCACAGATTATCCTGTGAATTCTGCTTTTGAGGAAAGTCACAAACAGAAAGGGGCAAAAAATTTGTCTCCCTACCAAAGGGAAAGATAGACCTGAGATTTAAGGAGAAGTAGCCTTTAGTTGTTTATTTGACTGCTATTTTTCTTCTTGTGCAAACATTCTAAAGTATTGAATGCTGGAAGGTTCGTCCCATTTCCAGATGCTGACCATCTTTTGAGAAGAAGGGTCTTATGTATTGCTGTGTAGCTTTTGTATCTTGTTGACATGGAAAGGTTTTCATTTATCAGACAGTTCTCTTTGAAATTCTAGTTTCATTGCTTTATCAGTCTCTTCCCTATGTTTGGAATGCCATTTTTGTTCTGTCTTGGAGCTGTTGATCTGGTCTTTGCTCATTATTTTAGGAAGGAAAACTCTCATTTAGAAATACTGTGTGTTTCTAAGTTTATTGCATTTTGTTTTCAGTTAGGAATTGAAAATGGACTGAGGTATATAAAGAGATGAGTGCAACTTTAAGAAGTTATTTTAAGATCATGTACATTTTAATGAAGTTTTAGTCATCTATTTAAAAAAATCTTGAAGTATCATAGGAATTTAGTAGGTTCTTATGCCAGTGTTTGCTATTGTGCTGCTATCTTTTGCTTGAGAAACATACTCCAAACATATCAAATTCTCAACACCAGTGTATATATAGTGACTTACTAATTTCAAATCAAAACCCTCCAGGCTAAATTGTACAAATACCAGTAGATGACCCAAATTACCCATAGTTTTCAGAATTCCTGAAATTTTAGGCTAATAGTCAAATTTTTCTATTTGAAATGGTTGTGGCACATGACAAGTTTTTATTTTAGTTAGTACTTTCTTTCATTTTTATTAGGTGGCAAGATTTGATGTACAGTTAATAAAATGTGACATTAAAGAAATATATGTTGTTGTATTTGCTTCTTGAGGTAACAATGGTTTATAAAACTATATATGATTGAGAAGAAAAGGTTCATACCTTTTAATAAACATCTTCAGATGTTTATTGCCAAAACAAACCACCACTAAGGCACCCATAGTTCTTCAACAGAGTTCAGTGTGCTCTCTCACCCCCTTTTTTCATACCTCCACTTTCCCCCTCTGGTGGCCTAAATTCTATTGTCTGATTTCTAGGGTTTGTTTGATTTAGTTTTGTTCTTTCCTTTGTTTTGTTCCTCTACCTTCCATGTATGAGTGAAATCATCCATTGTATGTCTTTCTTTCTGACTTATTTCCCTTAGAATAACTCATCCATGTTACAAATGGTTATGTTTCATCTTTCTTTAATAGCTCAGTAGTATTGCATTGTGTATATACACGTGTGTGTGTGTGTGTGTGTGTGTGTGTAACACACTGCTCCTTTTTAATCCACTCATCTACCATTGTATACTTAGGTTGTTTATATTACTTGGCTATGGTAAATAGTGATGTAGTAAACATAGGAGGTAATATATTCCCTCAAATTGGAGGTTTTTTTTTTGCATTATTAAGGTAGAAACCTAAAAGTAGACTTGCTGGATCATATTTTTAATGTTTTGTGAAAGCTTCATACTGTTTTACATAGAGGCTGTATAAATTTTTATTCCTATCAGTAGTGTATGAACAGGGCCTCCCTGGTGGTGCAGCGGTTGAGCGCTGCACTGTGGAGCTGTTGGCAGCACGCGATGCGAGTTTGACGCCCAGCCGTAGAGAATCCCACATGGTGTGGCAGACCTCTCCGGCCTCGCCCGCTGGTCCCCTCAGCAGTGTATTTCTGATCTGCTTGTTCTGCTCCCCACTCTGTCTCTGGTGAACCCTCTCGCCGCCCCACGCCTCTGGCCTGTACCCCAGCTTGTATGTATAAATAAATAAATCTTTAAAAAAATAAAGTAAAAACAATAGTGTATGAACATTATTCTCCAGATCCTTACCAATACTTTTTACTGTCTGTTTAATACGGGCTTTTCTTGGGTAGGTGGTATGTCCTAGTGGTTTTGATTTGCATTTGTATGAAAAATAATGATGGAGATTTTTTTCATTTGCCTGTTGGCCTTGTGTAGTCTTTGGAGAAGTGTCAATTTAGCTCTTCTGACCATTTTTATTGGTTATTTGTTTTTTTATTGAGCTGTATGCCTTCTTCGTAGATCTTGAATATTTGCCCCTTGTTGAATATATGATCTGCAGATAATTTCTTCCATTCAGTGGGGTGTCTTTTAGTTTTAATGATAGTTTCCATTGCCATACAGAAGCCTTTTTAGTTTGATGTAGTTCAGTCTGTTTATTTTTGCTATTGTTTCCTTTGCTGTTGGAGTTGAGTCCCCAAAGACGTCAGAGTAGCCTGTGTTTTAAAGTGTCTTGCCTGTGTTTTCTTTATATATACTTTATCATTTCAAGTCTTTAATCCATTTTGAGTTAGTTCTTGTCTCAAGTGTGAGGTAGTATAGTTTCATTCTTTTCATGTGTTTGTCTAATTTTCCCAGCGACATTTGTTGAGAGTTTTTCTCAATTTTATACTCTTGGCTCATTTGTCACATATTAACTGTCTATAAAAGTTTTTCTGGGCTCTGTATTCTATTGCATTGATTTCTTAACTCTATTGCATTGACTTATGTGTCTATTTTTATTCTAATACTATACTGTTTTGATTACTATAGCTCTATCGTTTAGTTTGAAGTCTGGGTTTGTGATACTCCTTTTTGTGTAAGGATTGGTTTGGATTTTAGAGGTCTTTTGTAGTTCCTTATAATTTGTTCTCTATTTCTTTGACAAATGCCATTGAAACTTAAAAGATGACACCAAATATGTATACTACTTTGAGTAAGATGACCATTTCACTATGGTAATTCTTTCAATCCATGAGCAGGGAGTATTTTTTCATTTTTTGTTTCTCTTTATATCCTTTTAACAATGTTTTATATTTTTACTTGTACAGATATTTTACCTCCTTGGTTAACATTATTCCTAGGTATTTATTCCACTTTAGTTTGTTGTTTGCCTATAGGAACACAATAGAATTTTGCATATTTATGTAACCTGCCACCTTCCTATACTGATTTATTGTTTCTGATAGTTTTTAGTGGCATCTTCAGGGTTTTCTATGTATATTATTATCATGTCCTCTGCAAATAGTGATAGATTTACTTTTTCCCAGTTTGGATGTCTTTTATTTCTTTCTTTACTTAATTGCTCTATCTGGGACTTCTATTACTGTTTTGAATAGTAGTGGTGAAAGTATACATTCTTTCCCTGTACTTAATCATTAAGGAAAAGCTTTCAGTATTTATCGAATATGATATTAGCTGTGGTTTTGTTAAACACAGCCTCTGTTGTGTTGAGGTATGATACTTCTACCTCATTTTCTTAGAATTTTTATCATAAATGAATATTCAATATGTCAAATGCTTTCTCTGCATCTATTATAATCATTTGATTTTCATCTTTCCTCTGGTTATATGGTGAATTTAATTGATTTGCAGATTTTTTCTATTTAAATGTAATTTAGTGAATATTTCATTAAACAAAGTTTAATGAAACTTTGGCCAGAAAATATTACTTTTATGTTTGTGTGTCTGTTTTCACTGTCCTTCATCTACAGGTCCTGTTCAAAGTATTTTAAGCTATCACTGATAACTTTAGCTAGTTCAGATTTCATTTCTGACCAAAAGACATGGTTGCCTGTTTAGTCTTCCAATGGATGTTTATTCATGTAAGGTGGTATCTTATTTTCTATAAAATATTGTTTAAATCTAGATCATCAATTTCATAATCTGATTATCAGATCAAGTAGCAAATTTATTTTTTGGTATTTCATGTTTCATTTCTTCATCATGTAAGCAAATCAAGTTTTTAATGTTCCTGGTCATCTGAAGGGTGAAGTTAACTTGATGCCTCTTCAGGTAGACGCAATGCTTAAACTTTGCTGGCAATAGATGATGCTACTTTTAAATTAGATCCATGGTTCTGGGTCCAAGCCAGGAAAACTGGTAGAAAGACCTTTGGTTGTTGCCTTAAGATGGCTTGTTTCAGTATGTTTTCTTTGGGGATTTGAACCATTCATGCATCACTGGAATAAATCCCACCTGGTCATGATATATGATCTTTTTAAAGTATTGTTTAATTTGTTTTGCTAAGATTTCGTTGAAGACTTTTGCATGTATGTTCATCAGCAATAGTGGTGTGTCATTTCTCTCTCTCTCTCTCTCTCTCTCTCTCTCTCTCTCTCTCTCACACACACACACACACACACACAGAGAGAGAGAGAGAGAGAGAGAGAGAGAGAGAGAGAGAGAGATACATTGTTTGCTTTTGTTATCAGAGTAATATTGTCCTCATAAAATGTGTTTGGAAGCATTCCTTATTCAATTTTTGGAAGAGTTTGAGGTTAGGTAATAGTTCATCTTTTGAAGATTTGGTTGAACTCACTAGTGAAACCATTTTGTTTTTTGGGGGAGAGTTTTGATTGATGTTTCATTTCCTTACTTGTAATTGTTCTGTTTGGGTTTTCTAATTCTTCTTGATTCAGTGTGAGAAAATTGAATGCTTCTAAGAATTTGTCCATTTCTTATAGGTTATGCATTTTACTGGCATAAATATGTTTATGGTATTCTTTTGTATTTGAGATTTCTATTATAATTTATTGCTCATTTCTGATTGAATTTATTGTAGTTTTCTCCCTTTTCTCTTAGTCTAACCAGATGTTTTTCTCTTTTGTCTATTTTTTCAAAGAAGTAGTTTTGGTTTCTTTGATCTTTTGGATTGTGTTTTGATTTTTGTTTTATTTCTGCTCTAATTTTTATATCTTTCTGGGTTTTTGGTTGTTTTGTTTTCAATTTCCTTAATTTATAAGGTGTCATTATTTGAGATCTTGTTTCTTGCTGTGGGCCTGTATTGCTATATAATTCCCTCTTAGTACTACTTTTACTGTGTCTCATAACTTCTGAAGCTCCTGTCTCCATTTTTGTTTGTCTTTCATTTGTCTAAATGAAATAATTTATTTCCTCATTAACTCAATATTCATTCAGTTGTGTTTTGTTCAGTTTCTACTTATTAGATTTTTCCCCACTTCATTTTTGTCATTGATATCTAACTTGATATAATTGCTATCAGAAGATACTTTTCAATAAATTCATGAAAATTGAAATTATATCATTTTTTTGTAACCCAACATGTGGTATATCGTGGAGAATCTCCTATATGCACTTGAGAAGAAAGTGTGCTTAACTCTTTGAGGGTGTAGTATACTGTAAATATCTATTATGAACATCTGGTCTAATTTCCTTGCTTAAAGCTATTATTGTTTCCTTGCTAATTTCCTGTTGATATTTCCCATTCCCTGTTGCCTTATTAAGAAGTTAGGATTCTTTTAAAAATTTATTGAACTAGCTTAGTTTCATGACCCTGGTAATTTGTGCTTTGGAATATTTTCATTTCAAATTCAGACTGGGAATTGCTTATTTTTATGATATACCAAAAATATTTTCACTGTTATTTTTCTTCATTAGCATAAAGGGGGAAATCTCAATTTATAAAATGTGACCCAAAAATCCTTTCAGTGGATATTATTTTAAGGTTTTTGAATCTGGATCTGACATTTGTATAGCTTTTTTGCTTTTTCAGAAAGCTTCTCCTTTGTACAAGCAAGTCTGGGGCTCTAAAGTATCATATTTGTCACAAAAAGAAATATTGAAGTACTTTACAAGTTTTAGAATACGAAAATGCATGATCTTCAAGAAAGCCTAAAAATTCCCTTGCTGTTGGCATTACAAGAAATGTTTTATTCAACAAAATTGTGTTGTTTTAATAAATCCCCAGTTCATTCCATCCCTTTTTACCCAGGTATTTGGAGAGACAGTTACTGCATATATCAGTAACTTCCAGTGATGTTCTAAATGATGGGGCTAGAATTGACAGTACTAACAGGGAATGGAGATATTCTTTATTAACAAGAGATAACTTGCTCTTCACTTGCTAGTCATCTCCAAACTTATTATTTCCCCATTAAAACTGTGAATTTAGAATATACTCTCTTAAAAATCCATGAAGTCACTAAAAATGAGAGCCAGTTTATATTACCACATACACTGGTCACCTGCATTCAGCATTGTAGTAAGTTTAGATATACTGTCCTGGGTTCAAGTTACAATGAATAATGATGGTGAAATTTAGTTTTAATTCAATATTAAAAATGTTCACCCTTCCCTATTGACATATTAAGAAGTTAGGGCTCTTTGAAAAATTTATTGAACTGACTTATTTTCATGTTTGTGTTAAATTTGTGCTTTGGGATGTTTTTATTTCAAATTCAGACTGGAAATTGCCTAGGTTTAGAATTTACCAAAAATATTTTCCCTGTTTTCTTTTTATATATAATGAGTATGGTCTTGATTTACAAAATGTGACATAAAATTGTTTTTGGTGGATATGATTCTGAAATTTTTGAATCTGGATCTGAAATTTACTACCTTTGCTTCACTAGGTTTCTCCTTTGTACAAACAAGTCTGGAGTTCTAAAGTAGCCTATTTATCACAAAACATGAAAAGGAGGGGGAGGGAGTTTTGGGACACATCTTGATTACAACAATCAGCCTTTGTAAGGTTTCATTCTGGGCTAATGGCTGGTGAAATTGTTCTGGGTAGTTAAAATGAAATGAAATGAGTTAAAGAACTTGAAGGAGAGCAAGCAGCAGAATAGTTTACTGCTTTTCTTTGAAGGCACAATAGCTATACTCTGTCTCATTTTGTTACTCATATCTACATGGTGCATATTTGAGTCCAAGGTTTTGAATACCATGATGGTTAAATGAGGGCTATAAATCCAGAGCTATGGTACAAAATTCTAGGACTAGCAGGTACTAAAACAGAATTCCAAACACTCTACTCCTCAAATTGTTTTAACTGCTGAATATTCATAGTTGATGAGGTGATGAGGAGCATGCACAATTCTTCCTTCTCTGAGAAGCATAATACTACAAGTAAAAGAACTAATGGCTGGATTTAGAAAAATCACATATTGAATATGGGCATAAGAAGGCAAAGTACTATTAAAGTGAGAATTAGTATTTATTTTTTTGAGAATTAGTATTTCTCTTGGGACAGTTCAAAAGTTTTTCTGTGAACTCTATAAAGATGAAGCCAGCTTTGAATTTATGAAAGTGGTAGGTTTATTTATAATTTAATTAAAAATTGGCCAGCTAGGTAATGTGGTACTTGTAATGAACAAAAGCTGAACTTTTAAATGTCTGGATGCTTGCGACATCAGTGCAAAAGGGTCATGAATTGTTATAATGCAGCTATCAAAGCACTTGGCTATATGGTGTTACACAGTTGAAAAATGTCATCTCAGGTTGGGATCATATTTGTCTAAATTAACAGGAGGATTTCTTTTGCCAACATAAGAGATGACCTGAATGATAAGATAAAATTATACCTCTGTTCTACCCATCTTTTGGAAGTGACTGGAGTTGCATTACTGTTACACATTTTCTATGGATGGCAATTTTTATGAAGAAAACACTGGCAAAAGAAGTCTAACTGTCTTTAAAATGTTAAACTCCCTTTGGGATTTTCTTTCTTTATTATTCTGACAAATGGAATTAGAAGACAAGGAAAGAGAAATATTCCAAATCAAGAAGTTGCGTGTATGTATACTATGTTTCTAATACATCTTTTTTTCATAATAAGCTGTATGTGAAAAACAGCTCACTTATTTTTACTTCAAATAATGAAACAGTGTCAATACAACTTGCCATTCGAAAATTACACAAGTTTCTTATTAAAATATACTTTTAATGTTACCTAGATACAAAATTCTCTTATAAAAATAGAAAAAAGACTATTTTTGAGAATTTTTGCCTTTGAATTTTTTTTAAGGATTTATTCATTTATGCATACAAGCTGGGGTACAGGCCAGAGGTGTGGGGCAGCGAGAGGGTTCACCAGAGACAGAGTAGTGGGGAGCAGAACAGACAGATTAATGAAATACACACCGCTGAGGGGAGCAGTGGGCAAGGCAGGAGAGGTCTGCTGCGCCATGTGGGAATCTCCCTGGCCGGGCGTTGAACTGGCGCCACTGCTGCTGACAGCGCCACAGTGCAGCGCCCAACCGCTGCACCACCAGGGAGGCCCTGCTTTTGAATTTTATAGAGAGAAAGTTGTCTGATTATAGAGATAAATTCAGTAATTTAACCTGGGAGAAAAAATATCCTACCCACTTTTTAAATGAAGAGATCAACGTTCCTTCAAATAACTGTCACTATTAAAGTCATTTCATAGGTGGAATTATTTGATATTTAAAATCGTTTACATTTATTCAGCTATGTACTGAAGAATAACCAATATTATAAATCCAAACTCAATAATACAAAACTCATGTTATGGCAAATGGGATAGGATTATCTTCAGTACGATTTTGAGATTGATACTTATGTTTACCTTATTCTAATATTGCAAATTGGTTGGGTACAAGAAAAGTGGTGTGCTGATTTACAAGAGCTTAGCTTCCTACTTCAATATGGAGAATTTCCCCCTTATATCCTTCAGTGTGTTTATTCAACATTTTCTTTTCATTCATGCCAAGCATCATATACCACCACTTCAATTTTTATTATTCCTGTTTGTGTCAAGCATTATTTCAGACACTCTCTGGGGTTGCCTTAAAATATATAAAAAGCCCATATCAAAAAAAAAAAAAAAAACGAAAAACACAGAAACAAGTTCTGGTAAGGACATGGAGATAAAGCAATCCTCTTACACTGTTGGTGGGAATGTAGACTGGGAGGTTCCTCAAAAGGTGAATCTGCCATAAGACCCAGCAATTGTTCGGTATCTACCCTAAGAATACAACGACAACAACAAAAAAACTAATTCAAAAGGAAACCTGCGCTCATATTTGTATCGACAGTAGCTCTATTTCCAATAGCCAAGATATGGAAACAACTTAATTCCCCAGAACAGATTAGTCAATCAAGGAGATGTGACACATGTACACAGTAAAATACTGTGAGTGATCAAAAAAGAAAAACTCAAGCCATTTGCAGGGATGGCTGGAAGGGATCCTGGAACTGGAAGGGATTATCCTATGTGAAATAAGCTAGAAGGAGAAAGATAAATACAGGATAGTTTTGACTTATATGTGGAATGTAGAGAAACCAAAGTATCAGACAAAATCAAGCTTTAAAACTGACCCTGGAAAGCTGACCATAGATCTGAAGCATCCAGGAGGAGAGGGGTAGTGGAGAAAATGGGGTGGAGAGCACAATAGACTATGGTGGCGATTATGGGTGCTTTGCCATTGGGAGAACTATGATGACCACCCTGAGGGGAGAAATACTATATTGTGAAAAATTAACACAAATGTAAAAATGATTTGTTTGTGTGTGTGTATATATATGTATATATATAAAATATATATTATATATTATTATATATTATTTATATTATATAATAGATATATATCTCTTAATTGCTCCCAATTGTGTACTATGATATAAACAGATATTTGTTGCTTTATGCCTTGCTGGAGGAACTGGTGAAAATCTACAAGCCAGTATTATTTTAGTGGTCCCTGATGATTAGCTTTGTTGGAGCATCTAAGAAGAGTAAACACTTCACATGTGTACTTTCCTGAGTCGGGCACTCAACATGGCTTTCTGATGACTAGAGTGTTAGTTTCACATTATGTATTTTCAATTATTGACTTATATTTTAGTAGTCTGGAAATCTGACATTATGTACTGATGTTGATCATATTGTTATAGAAGGGTGTTCCTAAATTCAGTGCCTTTCAGAAGAGAAGATGGCTGATTGGAAATTGAAATTGAGTTCATATTTAATAATAGCAATTAAATTGTTTTTTCATCATATAAAATATATATTTACTAAACAACAAAAAATATCAAAAGGTTTTCAGTCTGCCACCAATATTTCACTCTGTGGCTAGCTTCGTTTCTGAAATTATCAGTATTATTCTCTCCCCTACACCCCACACCCCAGGTCTTGACATTAATGCTTCTGTTTTAACCTTGAGAGATCCTTCAGGGTAGGCCTGGAGAGGGCAGGCCACTGTGTACATGTTGACTCTGAGTGACCAGTAGAAGGAAGATCATTTGGGAAAAAATTAAGCTGATGATCTTGAATGTTGCCAAAGACAAATCTGCCTCAATTCATTTGCTTAATCATTGCAATTGATTAGTTGGTTTAGTGATTTGGAATTTTGAGCTCTTTTTGGTGATAACAAGAATGCAACTCTTTGGGGTCATCCAGTTAGACTAGCTTTCAGATTGGGGCTTGAAAGGCCAGGTCAGGTGAGTGAATTTCATCTACTTAAGGGAGGGAGATAATAGTGTGCATAAACCTGGGGAGATAAAGGACAGGGAATTTTGCCTCTGGGAGAACTTAAGCTAGGGGAGGACTTTATAGAAGAGATTATTTATAGGAAAATGGATGGTGACCAGTTCTTCAGTAAAGGTGTTTATGATTCAGGATAGTAGATAAATGTTTCTCTGCATTTGATCACTTAGGAATGTATTTTTCAGAGAGCTATACTAAGGGGACATTAAACTTCGAATAAAGAGATGGTACAAATTGTATCATTTGATGCCTGTAGACAGTGACATGTACATATAAAATGAATCTTGACCTGCTCAAGAACGTTGAGTATAACTTAATGTGTTTTCGTATATTTCAAGGTGATCCACTGTTGGGCTCTAGTCTTTGATTTCAGCTACTGTTATTTGCAACATGAACTCTGCCAGTAAATCAATATGAAGTACTCAACATTTCTAACACCTATAGGCCTCAACCAAATTTTAACCTTGACTACCTCTACCTTTCAGTAGACTTTTATAATAGTTTTGCTTTTTATTAAAATTGAAGTAACATTGTTTTATGACATTTTATAGGTTTCAGGCATACAACATTGTAAATCAACATTTGTATGTACTATATTATGTAGAGCAGTTTTAGATTTACAGAAAAACTGAGAATATAGTCCAGTGAATTCTCATACACCCTGTTCAGTTCCTTTTATGATTAACCTCTTACATTAGTACAGTACATTGTTACAATTGATGAAGCAGTATTTATACATTATTAACTAAAGGCCATACTCTTTAGAGTTCCTTAGTTTTTAGGTTAATGTCTTTTATTTTCTGTTTTGTAATCCTGCCTAGGATGCCACATTATACTGCTTGATTGTTTACGAGTTAGCATTGGTTTACAACACTGTATATGTTATGATTCAGAGTTAGAGGTTCACTCCCCTTCAGCCACCACCAAAGCACCCACAGTCCACTGGATCCCCTCCTCCCTTTACTCTCCACCTTCCCATTCCCCTCTGGTATTTTCAATTTTACAGTTATATTTCTTGTTGTCATATCTATTTGGGTACCTCTTGCCTGTTACAGTTTCGCAGGCTTGCTTTGCTTTTGATGACCTTGACAGTTTTAAGAAGTACTGATCTGGTTTTGTGGAGTGTCTTTAATGAGATTTCTCTGATGTTTTTCTCATGATAAACCTGAGTTGTGAGTTATTGGAAGACCAGAGATGTAAAGTGCTTTTTTCATCATATTAAGTGTGATACTATTAATATGGTTTATAATTGTTAACATTGATCTTTCAGGATAAAGTTTTAATTCTTTGGCTTAGTTTTGTGTCTCATCTTTTCCACCATTTTCTCTCAATAGTCTTCCTTGAATCCATTTTTAACTCATGTACTAAATGCTGTTTCTCTTCATTAGACCTGTTGTTCCCTTTATTTACCCTCCCATCTTGACCTAGGTCATGCATTTATATTGTTCACAAATACCACCTTCCCTGAGATGCCTCTACCCAGTTAGATTTAGGTGGGCCTCTTCTCTGTTATTATTAAAACCATCCATTCCTATATAATGTTTATTAATGTGTTTGATTGCTCGTTTTTCTTGTTTGACTTTCCTACTCAATATAATCTCTACAAGAGCCATGTACTATTGAGTTTGTATTCTATTTTTTAAAATATATTTTTATTGTTATTTATGTATTTTACATTTTGTATTCCACTTGGCTAACCCACCACCAATTCACCCGTGATCCATCTCCGTGGTCCCTTGTCCCTTGTGTTCTTTTCTACTCCATTTTGTGCCCTTATCCTCCCCTCCCTCCGACCCCTCCCCCCCCGAACTGCTGAATGTCTCTCTCCTATTTGGTTTCCTTATAGTCCTGTTATAAGTGAAACCATTTGATATTTTTCTCTTTCTTTCTGGCTTATTTCACTGAGTATGATCCCCTCTAATTCCATCCATGTCGCTGCAAATTGCATGTGTTTATCTTCTTTGAATGCTGAATAGTATTCCATTGTGTATATGTACCACATCTTCTTAATCCAATCATCTATTTTTGGACATCTGGGTTGCTTCCATACCTTTGCTATTGTGAACAGTTCCGCAGTGAACATACGGGTGCATGTATCCTTTTGGATTAGTGTTTTTGTGTCCTTTGGGTAGATTCCCAAAAGTGGTATTGCTGGGTCGTATGGAAGCTCCATGTTCAGCAGTTTGAAGAATCGCCATACAGCTTTCCATAGTGGTTGGACCAGTTCACATTCCCACAAGCAATGTAGAAGAGTTCCTTTTTCTCCATACCCTTTCCAGCATTTGTTGTTGCCTATATTTTTAATGTGTGCCATCCTCACAGGTGTGAGGTGGTATCTCATTGTGGTTTTGATTTCCATTTCCTTGATTATAAGTGATGTTGAACATTTTTTCATGTACCTGTTGGCCATTTGCTTTTCTTCTTTGGAAAAGTCTTTTTAGCTCTTCTGCCCAATTTTTGACTGGATTGTTGGCTTTGTTTTTGTTGAGTTGTGTGAGCTCCTTATAGATACTTGTTATTAGTCCTTTATCGGTTGTATTCTGTGCAAAGATTTTCTCCCAGTTAGTAGGGTGTCTGTTAGTTTTGGTTAATGTCTCTTTTGCTGTACAGAAGCTTTTTATAGAGATTCAATGGTAGTCCAATAAAAATCTCAATGACATTCTTCAAAGAAATAGATTGACTACTGATGAAATTCATATGGAACCACAAAAAACCTCTCATAGCTAAAGCCCTCTAACTAAAAAGAAAGAAAACGGAGGAATTTCACTCTCTGATTTCAAACTATACTACAAAGCCATAATAATTACAACAGTATGGTACTGGAACAAAAACAGACAGAAAGACCAATGGAACCGAATAGAATACCCAGAATTAAAGCCACATATCTATGAACAACTAATCTTTGACAAAGGAGCAAAGGAAATGCAGTGGAACAAGGACAGTCTATTCAATAAATGGTGCTAAGAAAACTGGACAGCCACATGCAAAAAAATGAAGCTAGACTACTACCTCACACCCTGCACAAAAGTCAACTCAAAATGGATAAAAGACCTGGACGTAAGACCTGAAACCATAAAATGTATAGAAGAAAATATAGGCAAAACTCTACACGACATACATCTCAGCAAAATCTTGAAAGACATCCCCCAAAGCGAAGGAAGTGAAGGACAAGATAAACAGATGGGATTACATCAAAATAAAAAGCTTCTGAGTTTGTATTCTAAATCTGCAAACAGTATCTCATACTTTGTGGGCACATAGTAACTATTGAATTAATAAATGAATAACAGAGTAAGTGAAAGAACTATGAAGTTGAAAACATAGTTGCTAACACAAACATATACATTATAGGTCTCATACAATTATTTAGCCTTATAATTCACAATTAAAAGGAAATTTATTAAAATAGAAAAAAGGAAATATACGATATTTGGTGAAATGTTAGAACAAATAACTTTGATAAAGTATTTGTCAGTAATACTTTGTCTTCTCCTTTTTCTACGTTGGCATCACCATTAACACAGAATTCAATCTTGTGAGATCTTTAATCATTTTAAATTAATTTTGTTCAAGTCTTGAAATAGTCAATTTTCAGCTTAGTCCTGAGTTTATCCGCTTTTTCTTAATCAGAATAAACCATTATACAATTATTCTGATTAATTGATGTTTTATTACATTTATTGAGAGATTTTGGCAAAGTGACATACACACTAATAAATATTTTATTCTAATGATTTGTTGCCAGTCATTCTTTTTACCTCATTGGTCTGATTTTTGTAGTGTTGGTATTGTTAGATACCATTTGGTGGTTCCCCTTCCTAAACGTCATCACTTACTCTGTTATTAATTTATTAATTCAATAGTTACTATGTGCCCACAAAGTATGAGATACTGTTTGCTGATTTAGGATACAAACTCAAATAGTACATCTGTAAGTCTTGAGTCTCAGAAGTTTCACTACCAGTGTGCCTTGGTAGGTCTCATTACATTTATACAGCCTTGTATTCTTTCAGATTCAATTTTTATATTTAGTTCACTCTCCAGCTTTCGGCAGTTTCCCTCTATTTTTTTTAATATGTTCTCTGTTCCCTTTCCCTCACTTTCCCTTCTGGGATATACATTATTCATATATTGCCCTTCCTCATGGTATGTGTTAATTCTCAAAGTGTTTGTTCATTTTTTTCTTCATATCTTTCTTATTCCACCTTACTTCTTTGTGCATTATCATCCTCAGTGTCACTGGTTCAATCTTCTAGTTGTTCTATTCTACTTCTTTTGCTTCCTGCAGATTTTTTATCTCCTCTATTGATTTTTTTGACATCTGCATTTCCATTATTTTCTTAAAGCTTCAATTTCTATCTTCTGCTTAATAATTGTATTTCTCAAGACATTAATTTGTTTTTCTGAGTTTCTGTATATCTTTGGTCATCTCTTCTGTGCTTTCTTCCATTACATTGAATTTCTTTGTCATGGCAATTTTAAAATCTGTATCTGGTAGGAAGTAAAGATTTTCCATGTCTTTGTGTTTGGTCTCTGGAGATTTGTTCTCTGTTTTGAAGTATTCCCTTAGGACTCAAGATGCCATTTATTATATTTTTCCATTGCCTCATATTAGCTTTTTTAAATTATTTGTTCAAGAATCTTAAGAGTACAAAGCTTCCACTTTTTCATTGGATGGTGCTGTATGTCATGGAGAACTAATCTGTAGCTGCCCCTTCTGGTAGTGGGAGAGGGGCCTAAAGGGATCGGTAGCTAGTGAAAGCTGTGTGAAGGTGATAAGAGGGAATGTTGTGCCAGTGGTACCACTTCTAGCCTTCCTCTCTGTTTCAGAAACACGTGTCTGCAGTTTTCAGTCACAGCTTTTCATGCAACTTTTTTGTGGCATTTTCCAGTGCTGTTTCACAGTATCAGTTCAAACCCTGAAGATATGGGGGCAGGGAGTTATGCCTTTCTGTACTCTGTTTACTTCACTGGGAGCCATGTCCACCTGGTTCACCCCAGACCTTTCACAAATGTCTCCCCATAATGGGTTAAGTCTATACTAGTAGCTCTGCCCACTCTGCTACCACCCTATCACAGCAGCACAGGTATGAACCACAAATTCTGCCCAAGCTTGCCAGCACCTCCCACCACCCATCTTTGTTGTTAGTGATGAATTTCCTCGGCATCTTTTCCGCAATGCATGGTCAACATTGGTCTCTGATATCCAGGAAGCACTGGCTTTTTGCCCCCAGTTTTGCCCAAAGTCACTGGATCCTTTGACTCCAGTGCCTGTCAGTTCTACTTTAGATTATAATCCTGTGAGGAAAGCAGGAAACCTCCTCTCATCTTCCCCCTCAATGTTAATATTTTTAAATGAAAATCCTATTAAATTATATATATATATATATATATATATATATATGATTTATTTATTTATGCATACAAGCTGGAGTACAGACTAGAGGCGTTGGGCGGTGAGAAGGTTCACCAGAGACAGAGTAGGGAGCAGAACAGGCAGATCAACCCAAATACACTGCTGAGGGGAGCAGCGGGCAAGGCAGTAGAGGTCTGTTGCACCTTGTGGGAATCTCCCTGGCCGGCCATCAAACTCGCTGCCCACAGCTCCACAATGCAGCACGTAACCACTGCGCCACCAGAGAAGCCCTGTTGTTGATTGACTTTTGAGTTGTTTCCTTTTTTGAGCTATAATGAATGGTGTTTCTTAGGGGTATTCATTTGTATATTTTGGTATCTTGGTTGATGTGTGAACTCATACATGTGGTATATACTATGCACATATGAATTATATATGTATATAATTGTTGTATCAAAGGACACTCTTCAAAGTTGTAATAAATACTGCCAAATAAAATAATACTCCCACCAGCAAACAATATGAGAAGTTCCAGTTTCTCCACTTTATCATTAAAACTTGATATTAACCATTATTTTCATTTTAGAAATACTCATGAATGTGCGATGAAGTCTTAAAATTATTAGAAGGGAAAATATGTGTCTGCATAGGAGATTTTAAATATAGAATAGTCTATTCATTGAACATCTGTAAGTGATGGGGTCATACTATAGAGTCTCCTGATTGGAAAGAACCAGTGGCCTGCTCAGTGTCACCATTTCTTTTTGTTGTTGTTGTTAAAGATTTATTTACTAATGCGTACAAGCTGGGGTGTAGGCCAGAGGTGTAGGGGGTGAGAGGATTCACCAGAGATGGAGTGGGGAGCAGAACAGGCAGATTGACTGAAATACACTGCTGAGGGGAGCAGTGGGCGAGGCAGGAGAGGTCTACTGCGCCATGTGGGAAGCTTCCTGGCTGAGGATCGAACTTTTGCTGCAGTGGCTCTGCATCCGTCACCATGGAGGCCCAGTATCACCATTTCTGTATGGAGCAACTCAGTGTTATTCACTGCAAATCAGTCTGTATATATCATCATTTATAACCAAAGTAAGAAATTTACAGAAGTGATTTTGTTTAAACTGTCATTTAAAATCAGCCTTCTGGGCCTCCCCGGTGGCGCAGCGGTTAAGTGCTGTGCTGTGGAGCTGTTGGCAGCGGCGACTCGAGTTCGAAGCCCGGCCGGGGAGAATCCCACATGGCGCGGCAGATCTCTCCTGCCTTGCCCGCCGCTGCTCCCCTCAGCAGTGTATTTCTGATCTGCCTGTTCTGCTCCCCGCTCTGTCTCTGGTGAACCCTCTCGCTGCCCCACGCCTCTGGCCTGTACCCCAGCTTGTATGTATAAATAAAAAAATAAATCTTTAAAAAAAATCAGCCTTCTTAGCTAGTATGAGTCATGAATGTGAAATCCTTTATAGTCATGAAAGGTTAACCTGATTAATTCCAGTTATGAATAGTAAACACACTCAACACCAAGAGTTTCGTTATTTTTTAGAGATCAGCAAGTAATCTGTAAATTTGAAAGTCTTTGAGACTTCTAGGAAATGCTAAAGTTGGATATGTTCAAATTTGTCTTTTGGGCTACAGATATCTCACTTTTGATGTAATGAAAGAATACATTCATGACTGATTGCTCTATTAAAATATTTTATTTCTTGTTCTTTATACTTTCCTAAATGTTACTTAAAAGTAGATGGTAAGAAATGGGGAGGGGTTCAATTGAATATTGGATACTTAATAATTTAGGTAAATATAATGAGGCAAATTTATAATAGAATATTCATTCAGGTCATAAATTTACTCTGAAGTAGCATTGTTGAGATTTTTATCTCTGAAACCACCAGGTCATTAACATTTCCATCTGTAACATCATTGTAGCATTGTGTTTAATAATTCAATGTTTATTAAAATGTTTGTGTTGATTGTTTAATTTAACCACATGTCAGTATCTGATTCTCTGGGAAATTCAGTGAGTGTTCTATATTCACAGAGCAATATATTTTTTTCATTCACTGTGTACCCTAATCCCTTTCCCTTCCTTCCCTCTTAACCTCATCACCCTCAGGATGTTTATTGATGTTCACTGATTTTTGCAAATGTTGAATTGTCTACTATGAAAATGTCCAGTATTTTTATCACTCTGACTTACTTTGATGTACGTAATTCTCTGTTCCCTCCATTTTGTTAAAAATGACTATATTTCATCCTTTCTTATAGCTATATATTACTCCATGGTGTGTGTGTATTTCACATCTTGATTCATTCATTCATTGCCATTTTGCTGTGTTCATTTATTGTTTTAATAACTTTTGGATAGAGTCATTAGGATCTCCTATATATATGGTATCATCTGCAAATAGTGATAATTTCACTTGTTTTCTGACTTGTCCCCTTTTCCCCATGTTTAATAGCTCTGCCAAAATAGTACCAAATTAAACAGAAATGGTGACAGTGTGCATCATTGTCTTGTTCCCTATCTTAAGGTGAAAGCTTTCAGTTTTTCACAATTGAGCATCATATGGGCTGTTGGTTTGTGATATATCGCTTTTATTATATTGAATTATGTTCCATCTATTCCCATCTTGTTTAGCCTTTTTATCGTAAATGGGTGTTGAATCTTATCAAATGCTTTCTTTGCATCTTTTTTTAATACATATTTTTATTGTTATTTTTGTTATTTATATCTTTTACATTTTGTATTCCCCTTGGGTAACCCACCACCAGTTCACCCATGATCCATCTCCGTGTCCCTTGTGTCCTTTTCTACTCCATTTTGTGTCCTTATCCCCCAACCTCCCCGTGGCAAGTGTCTCTCTCCTATTTGGTTTCCTTATAGTCCTGTTATAAGTGAAACCATTCGATATTTTTCTCTTTCTTTCTGACTTATTTCGCTGAGCATGATCCTCTCTAGTTCCATCCATGTCGCTGCAAATTGCATGTGTTTATCTTCTTTGAATGCTGAATCTCTACATCTATTGACATTAAATGATTTCAATCTTTTGTTGATCCGATGTATTATATTGTTTGCTTTATGTATGTTGAATCATCTTTGCATTCCTGGGATAAACCCACTGGATCATGGTATATAATCCCTGTGGTATGCTTTTGAACCTATTTATTACCTTTTTTTGAAAAAAAAAATGTGCCTTGATGTTTATCAGGGATATTGTCATGTAATTTTCTTTTATTGTACCTTCTTTGGTTTTAGTACTAAGGTTTTGTTGGCATCAAAAAATGAATTAGGGTTAATTCTTCTTGTATTTGAGCAAGGTGGGCATTAGTTCTTTTTTAAAAGAACGATAACATTTATTTGTAAAGTCCTCTGATCCTGGGTTTTTGTTTTTCGAATGATTTTTTATTCTTCAATTCCCATGTTTGTGACTGGCTTGTTCAATCCATTTATTTCTTACTGGGTTCCTCTTGGTAGACTAGATTGATCTAGAAATTTATCCATTTCCTCAAGGTTGCCAAATAATTTGGCATATAGTTCATTGTATTTTCTTATCTTTTATATTTCTATGTATCTGTGGTGATTTCTCCTTTTTCATTTGTGATTCTGTTTATTATTTTCTCTCTCTCTCTATTGTTAGCCTAGCTAGAGGTTCATCTATTTTCTTTGTCTTCTTGAATAACCAGCTTTATGTTTCTTTTTTTTTTTTTTGTATAGACCATTTGGTTTCCTATTTATTTCTACTTTTATTTTTATTCATTATTTTTACTTATTATTGCATCCATCTACTAATGTTGAGACTTCATTCTGTTTTTCAAATTGCTTTATGTGTTATATTAGATCATTGCTTTGGGATATCTCTTCTTAATGTGGGGGAGTGCAATGCAGTTCTATTCCCCTTATGATCATTTTGCCTCATCCCAGATTCTGGTTGCCTGTATCATCAATTTCATCTCAAGGTATTTCTTAATTTCTACTTTGATTTCATCTTTTTACAATTGCTATTAAGAAGCATGCTGTTTAGCCTCCATGTATTCATAATTCTCCTATTTTTTTCTTATAGTTTATTTCTAATTTTATGGCATCGTGGTCAGAGTAAGTGCTAGGTATAAATTTGACCTTGTTGTTTTATTGACAGTTGAAATGTATACCAAGTTATGATTTATTCTTGAAAATATTTCAGGTGCACTTGGGGAAAAAATGTGTCTTCTGATTTTTTTTGCATGCATTCTCCTATAAATTCCTAGGATTTAGACCATTTAGTCCATGTGGTCTAAGCTTTTGTGTAAAGCTATTGTGTCCTTGTTCATTTTCTGTCTTGTTGATCTGTCCATTGGTGAAAGTAGGGTGTTGAAATCCCCTGTCACAGAAGTGTTTTCCCCAAAATCTGTTTTCAGATTTGATAGTAATCGCCTTATATTTTTGGTGTGACTTTATTTGGTGACTATAAATTGATGTGTTTTATCTTCCTGTTTTTTTGTTTTCTTAATTATATAGTGTATACATCTTGTCTCTTATTAGATTTGATGACGAACACTTATTCATAATTTTTTGGCCTTCTGGATGTCATATTTGTGACTTGTTTGTTCATACCTGCTGCCTATTTTTTATTGTTTAATTATATGAGTTTTTATATATCTTGACTATTAATCCATTATCAGTATATATTGTATACATTTTATCTCCAATTCATTAGGGTGTCTATTTGTCTCATATTTTCTCTTGCTATATAAAAGTACTTAACTTGAGGTACTCCCAATTGTTTGTTTTTTCTTTTTAATTCTCTTGGGGAATTGAGTCACCTAAAATGTTTGTTGCTGATATCATGGAATGTATTACCAATATTTCATTTTATGTGTATTATTACTGTAGGTATTATATTTACAACTTTCATTCATTTGGAGTTTTTTTTTAAAGATTTATTTATGCATACAAGCTGGGGTGCAGGCCAGAGGTGTGGGGGTGGTGAGGGGATTCACCAGAGACACGATGGAGCAGAACAGGCAGATTGACTGAAGTACACTGCTGAGGGGTGCAGCAGGCAAGGCAGGAGAGGTCTGCTGCGCCATGTGGGAATCTTTCTGGCTGGGTATTGAACTCGTGCTGCAGTGGCTCTGGATAGCTTCATAGTGCTGTGCTTAACCCGTTGTGCCCCCAGGCAGGCCCATTTGGAGTTTTTTTGTGTGTATGGTGTTAATGTGTAACCTAACTTATATTTTTATATATATATATATATATATATATATATATATATATATATATATATTGGATTTGTGTCTTTCCAATTTGCCTAGCACCGCTTATTAGAGATTATCCCCATTTTCCCTAAGGCTACTTTCAGGAATTTGCTGAGGCCTCATTGATGATTGTGAGATGTCTAAAGGGGAAGGTTTACCCTGACACTCTTTCACACAGCTTACTGGATCGGTGCTGTTATCAGCTATGTTGGTGGGGTTTCCAAAGGGCATGACTCTGCCCCCTGTGCTCATGCAGTGACCTTACTGGGACTGGTGCTGCAGTTGATGGTGGCTGTATTGGCAGGGCTTCAGCTGGATGTGGATCCAGCCCTCACACTGATACTGTGAACTTATTGGGGCTGGTGTTGAGATTGGTGGTGGCAGCAATCAATTACATATTTTTAAATAAACTATACTGTTTCTTAGCCCTGCTATTTCTAGTTGTAGCTGCCAGGACATATTTTTAAAGTTTGGCCTATATAGTAATACATTTTGAAAATGTATTAAAATATTACAAATATCCAAGTAAGAGGTGAGGGTTATTCCTAAATATGTTTATTCTGTTATTAGTTCCTAAGAAAAGCCTCATTGCACAGCCACTCAAGACCATTGATTATATCAATCTGAATTTATTTCATATTTATACTGAACTTAAAAAGAGGGCAGAAGTCTTTCTATTGTACAATCAACCTCTGAGTGAATCAATTATTTTAATACTACTAACGCCACCCCTAATACTAAATAAATATGTTAGAATGTTGCAGTGATAGCTAATTAATGGATGAAGCAAGGAAAGTTATTTGATTAGATTGAGGATGAGGCCATGTGTTATAAGCAGAAGGAAAGTTGGAATAGGTGGAATGCAATTTCTAGCCCTGGGTGGGCTGTACCAATTTCTGTCTGTGTAATATTATGCAGGTTACTGTATTTCTCTTGATCTTCATCTATAAAATGAGGAAAAATATTCACTGTTACTAGTTATGTATTCATTATAAGTATTAAAATGATTAGCAATTTAAATGACTCTTTAAATATAATACACTATTATTAGCACATTGTATGCGGAAACGTATTTATACGTTTTACGTTGACTGGTAGTAGCAAACTATCTGCAAGCAATGTGTTATTACTCACCAGCTATGTGGCTTAAAGAAAGTGGTGATCCTTTCTTATAGGAATAGTAATATGGGAATAATGTTTTGCTTACAAAAATATTTTAAATTGTATGCGGGAAATGTATTTATACGTTTTACGTTGACTGGTAGTAGCAAACTACCTGCAAACAATGTGTTAAGATTTTACAAATCTGGAGTAGAGAGATTATCACCAAAATCATTACAGGAAAGGAGAAAAATTTGGTTTCTGTTGAATATACATTATATATGATAACATTGTATATGAAGTAGATGAAAATAAAACGAAGAAATGCATTGAAATATTTCGCTACATTCATTATAAGCTCTTGATTAATACATCTTTGTACTATCAGTAAGATATAGTCTGATAAAGGATCTAAAGCTGGACAGGAAGAACATTAATATTACTTTAGAAGAGGATATAGGATATAATGTGATAAAACCAATGAAGCAAATATATTGGTGTGAGTATCTTTTGTTAAGGAAACTTATTAAAAAAAAGCTCACTATGAATTCTCTACCATCATTTCCTCCCAGCCATGGTAAAGGAATTAAAGTGAATGTGAACATTCAAGATTATCAAAGAAAAGCTGATTAAAATATCACCACTGGGATCATGCATATGTACTGTACTGATAATCTCTAATAAGCAGTGCTGTACTGACTGTATATTTGAGAACAGATAGTCTATTACTGGCTGTTTCTAGTGTAGAGGAATATCAAATACTGGCCTGTCACTTGAAGATTTCTAGCTTAATTGGAATAATGCCTTGATTTTGGCCCATAGATGGCACAGATATTGCCATCTGTGTAATATCTCCTCTTTCACTTCTTATTCCATGTATTGTTACATGGATATACAAAATATTGATTTGAGTTATAAAAATCAATTATTAGTAAAGCTACAATTTAAAAAGATTGTGTTTAGTACTTATATAGCACCTATCATATCCCAGACTTCCATTTAAATGCTTTGCTAATATTTACTGATTTAATTCTCAACAATATTATAATTGCACACATTATTATCCACATTTTACAAATAAGACCACTGAGGCAAAGAGAAGTTTTGTGATTTGGCCAAGATCACATAACTAATAAATGGCAGATTTGAATTTTGAAAAAGGCAGTGGTGCTCCTCGGTCTACTCTTAAATAAGTCATTATTTATTTTTATTGTTTTCCTACCGCTATCCCTTATACCCCTTTGACCTTTTCTCTCCTGAACCCTCATAACCTCAGAAACATCACTTATTACTGTCCACTAGATTTTATATGTATTTTGCTTTGTTTAATCATTAGCTATGAAATGTCTAGTATTTGTCTTTGTGGTTCTGACCTGCCTTACTACACATAATTCCCTCAAATCCCTTCTATTTTTCCTGAAATAGCAACATTTCACCTTTCAATGTGTCTGAATAGTATTCTATTGTATGGCTATACCACAGCTTCTTGATCCAATCCTCTTATCAGTGGGCACTTAGGTTATTTACGTGTCCTACTTAATCTGAACAATGGTGTAGTATACATTGTAGAGCATATGTTTTCAGTTGATAGCTTCTAGTTCTTTGCATAGATACCAAGTGTGGGACTGTTGGGTCATACGGTTGGGTCATTTATTTTTAGGTTTTATTAAGTCTACATAATTTCCAAGTGGCTGCACCAGCAACAGTGTAATATGGTTCTTTCTGTGCATCTTCTCCAGTACTTGTTTTTAATGTGTCCTATTCTCACAGGTGTGTAGTGATATCTCATGATTTTGATACTCTTATTAAAAGTGATGATGAAACTTTTTTTCCAAGTATCCAACCTTCTGGATATCTCCTTTGGTGATTTGTCTATTCAGACAAATCAAAATTAATAAATGTTACCCATTTATTAGTTGGGGTTTTGTATATATTTATTTTTAAATTGAATAAGTTTTTAAATTTATCTTGGATATTATCCCTTTGTCACTATATAATATGAAATATTTTCTCCCATTCAGTAGGATATCTTTTTAATTCACTTTTAAATTCACTGTTTCATTTGGCTGTAGGCCAGAGATATGAGGGTTGGGGATGAGATGATTTACCAGAGACAGAATAGGAAGCAGAACAAGCAGATCAACTGAAATACACTGCTGAGGGGAGCAGCTGGCGAGACAGGAGAGGTCTACTGTGCCATGTGGGAAGCTCCCTGGCCGGTGATCGAACATGTGCTTCAGTGGCTCTGGATAGCTTCGTAGTGCTGCGACTTAACCCGTTGCACCACCAGGGAGGCCCTGTTTACTCATTTTGTTCTGAAAAACTAACTCTTAGTTTCATTGATCATTTGGGTGATCTTTTTGACTGCCATTTAAGTTACTCTCATTTTTATTATTTCATTTCCACTACTAAAGTTAGGGCTTGTTTGTTACTGTTTTTCAAGTTCCTTTAGCTATAAAGATTTTTTTTTTCCTTCTTAATGTGGACCCTATATTAAGACAACTTTTGCTGCATCTGATAAATTCTGATATCTTGTATACTCATTTTCATTTTATTCAGGATATTTCTTTGATTTCTGCTTCAATTTCCTCTTAAATCCATTTAGTTTCTAAGAATCACATTTTCCCATTTTTCCCCTATGTTTTTAAATGTTTGATTTTTATTTTTCTGGCATTATGGTTAGAGAAAGGATACTTGGTATGATTTCAATCTTTATAATTTTATGGATATGATTGACTTTTCTTCCAAGATATGAGCTATTGTTGAAAATGTTCTGTGTGCATTTGAAATAACATTTCCCCCAGTTTTTGGGTGGAGTGTTCTGTAGATGTCTGTTAAGGCTATTCGATCTAGTTCCCCATTTAAGGCTATTACACCCTTATCCTCTGTCTTGTTGATCTGTCCATAGTTATAAGTGGAGTATTACAATTCTGTAGTAATATTGTATAATTGCCAATATATTTTTTAAATTAATAATTTACTTGGTACTTGTATATCTTGGCACTCCACTATTTGATGTATGTATATATTTGTGTTCTTACTTGTTTTAGGCCCTTAATCATAATGTAACTTCCATTTCTTTCGTAATACCTTTTTAATTGGAGATCTATTTTACCCGATGTTAGTATAGCTTTTCCTGACTTTCTGATTGCCATTTGCTTGTAGGATTGTCTCCAGTCTATAATTCTTAAATCTGTGCTTATCATTGTTGGTAAGATGGGTTTCCTGTGAAAAGCAGAACATTGGACATTGTTTTGAAATCTACTAATCCATTCTATACCTTTTAACTGATGAATTAAAGCCATTTATATTTAAGATTATTATTGATATAAATGCTTATTATTTCTTTTGTTTTTGTCTTATTATTTGATATCTTCCTTTACATTTTGTTTGTTTCATTTACGTTGCCTTGTTATGTTTTTTTGCTTGAAGTTTCTGTGGAGGATCATAAATGATGGGTTATTTTTTGTGGCCTGTTTTGATGGTCTGATCTCAAACTCGTTCTGATAGCTTACATCTTTACTTTCTTCCCTTTCCGCGTTGTGTAATTTAGCTGTCTGATATCTTTCTCTTTTTTTTTTTTTGCTACCTAATAGCAATTTTATACTTCTTTAATGTCCATATTGTAATTGAAAATAGCTTTTTTAAATTGAGGTGACATTGGTCTACATTGTTGTTTGTATTTTAGAAATGTAGGATTCCCCCCTGCCAATTGAGTGTCGTTACTACACCACACCCACCACCAAGATGCCCATACTCTACCACCATAGTCAGTTGTGCTCCCTCCCTACCTTGGTCTTGCCTCTCTCCTCCCCTCTCCATCTGTTAGCCTCAGTTTTATAGTCCACTCTCTGAGGTTAGTTATTAGTCTGGCTTTTATTTTGTTTCTCTGAATTCCACATATTAGTGACACCAACCAGTATTCATCTTTTTCCTTCTGACATATTTTGCTAAGTATAATCCCCTATAGCTCCAGTCATGTTGCCAAAAATGGCAAGAATTATTGCTTTTCAGCTAAGTTTCTTACTTTTCCTTTTGTCTTGAAAGACAGTCTTTCAGTGTAAAGTATAGTATGCCAGAAATCTTTTTCTTTGCATACTTTCAATATCTCCAGCCATTTTCTTCTTGCCTGTAAGATTTATACTGAAAAGACCACAGGGATTCTAATACGTGTTCGCTTATAGGTTATTCTTCTTTCTCTCAGTGCTTTTAATATTCTGTTCTTGTCATTGGATTTCAAAGGTTTTATTTTATTGTGTCTTTGATTGTGTTGTTCTGACATTTTTTTTGGGAACTTTTGGGAACTCTTGCATAAGGGCATCTTGTTCATTGCCCACATGGAGATGTTTCTCAGTAATTATTTCCTTCAATCATTTTTTGTGCCATTCTCTTTCACTTCACCTCTGGGACCTCTATTATATGGGTGATATTTCTCTGTATGTTATCCCAAAGAGCTCTTACACTGTTTTCATTTTTTCCCCTCTTTGTTGTTCTGTTTGTGTTTTCTCTGCCACCCTGCTTTCAAGCTCACTTATTCTTTCCCATTATTTGTGTTTGGCTACTATCGAAGACTGCCATTGCATTTTTTAATTTGGTTATAGTAATTTTTAGATCCATTAGTTCCAGTTGTAGAAGTCTCATATTTCCAAAATCTTTATTGTATACTTGTTTTACATCGTTTATTATTTTTCTTGATTCAGCAAGCATAGTTATAATTTTGCCTTAAACTCCACTTCAAGCGTATTCCACAGGTCTGCTGAATTGAGACTTCTTTGGGTTTTTTGGATACATTTTTCTGTCTCTTTACATTTAGTTTTTGTGTGTTTTAATATGAAGTTTCCTTTTTTTATCTCAATAGATTGATTTTATTCTCCTCCCACAATAGCTGTGTACAATCTTAGTTTTTTACATAGGACCATGATGTGTCTATTATTTCAGGGATTGCTGCCTTTGCATTTGTTTAAATGGCTGGGGCACTGGAGCCTGTAAACTGCTTCTTCAAATATTTACTTATATTCTTGATTACAATACTCATTTTAGCAACTGCTAACAATGTAGGAAGAAACTATGGAAATATGTAATATGTAGGGAGTAATATGTAGAAAGAAACTATGGCAGTTGGACATGGCAAGGTCACCTCCAGTGAGCATTAAGAATGCAAGCTTACTATAGTACTGTGGATACCTGAGTTCTGTGGTGGGGATCCACAGCAATCCCTTGCCCTAGACCATCTTCTTAGCCAAAATGCCACATGCTGTCTCATGCCAGCCTCAAACTCTAGGCTATAAATGAAAATCGAAGTACTGAATGAGGTATATAGTTGAGACAGGTTACCAGCCAGGAATTGTTCTTTTTTGCTTTTCCAGTAGAAAGCCTTAAAATGGGGCACTCATTAGTAATTTAGCCGTGTACAAGTAATTAAGTAATTACTCATTACTAAAACCTAGGTGCTTAAACTATGGTTAGTGAGAGCAATTTGTTGTCTCAGTTTTTGTCCTGGGTGAGAATAAGGCAGGTAATTCAAACATCACTGCCTCATGCTGTGAATAGTCTTTTCTATGATGAAACAGATGTTATCCATCCTGGTTCTCCCTGCTTTTTAGACTCCAACTGTATCTCAATCTCATACCAGTAATCACCACTCTATACCATTATTCCTATAGTTCTCCTCTGGTGCACCCACTCTACTGCTTGCCAACTCTATGCACCCCCTTCTCTAGTACAGTGCCAGGTCTCCAATGTCGCTGATGTGTGCATGTGCCTTTGAGTTAACAACAGCAGAGGGACTTCATATGATAGTTGCCTCTAATTTGCATGAGTTGTACTGCCTCTGTGTCTTTGCAAACATAGCTTAGTTTTTCCTACTCCTTTCAACCACACCATTGCTCCTAATGTATGCAATAGTTGTCCATTTATTTTACTGGGTGTGTGACTTTTTTTTGGTAATATAATTGTGAATATATGCATGAGGGTCTCTGGCACTTTCACTCTGCTGTCATCTTGCCAGAATTCAATACTACATGTTTTAACGCACTTTCTACTATTTGAGGGAGCTTTCTGAATTTTGTTTTCTTCACTTTAACTCTATATACATACTGAAAGTGTTATATGTATACTATGCATTCTTATTATCAACTGTCTTTATAGTTAACTACAAAGTTCCAAGAGTTGGCCAATTAGGACATTATTTGGTAAATGTCACTGAAAAAAAACTTGTCAATATAATAAGTCAACGAATCCACAATAATTTAACATCAAATAAAGAGCTTAAAATATTGATCTTTGTGGGTTATTACACCTGCTTTTAAAAGGAAATGAAGCATTAACACCTGCAACTATAACATTGATCATAAAATGTGATTGTAAAAGCCTCACTGCAGTTTACTTCTAAGATAAAATAATGTGTAGCCTATCTTTAAATCAGGCGATTAACTTACTGATGCAACAATGTGGGTTTCCAAATTAGTTTCGAAAAAGCATGTTTCTCTGAAGGAGTTATAAAACCTAACTTTTATAAATGCTGTAGGCATCAGATGTTTACTCACATTGTCTTTCCAGTAATGCAGTGTGCCCACATCTGCTCTGAGTATTAAAAAACATATTAAAATAATTTATGTGAAATATTGTTGTGAAGAATAGTTGTTCTTTAAAGATAAACATACCTTTTTTAATTTGAAAGACATTTTAATAAAATGGAACACAATGGTTTTGATTAAGTTACAAGTAATCAAAATGTTCTGTTTCTTTAAGGTAAGACATAGGATTTTGGCTAAATGACTGATTTATTTTTTTCATTGTCTTTTTTTGAATTATGTTGATTTACAACACTGTATATGTTCTTGATGTATAGGTTCATACCTCTTCAAAGGTATCTCAAAAAAATTAGAACACTGTGTATGTTTTAGAGGTATAGATTCATACCTCTTCAGAGGTACCCCACAGCCACCACTGGATCATCTGAATCTTCTAGCATACTCCATTTTGGCCCCTGCCAACTTTGCTCACCACCAGTGACCTTTCCACTCCAATAGCTTCAATTCTGCTGTCAGATTTCTAGAGTTTGTTTCAATTTAGTTTTCACTGATCCTTTTTTTTAAGATTTATTTTTGCATACAAGCTGGAGTGTAGGCCAGAGGTGTGGGGGGTGAGAGGATTCACCAGAGACAGAGTGAGGAGCAGAACAGGCAGATAGACTGAAATACACTGCTGAGGGGAGCAGTGGGTGAGGCAGGAGAGGTCTGCTGCGCCATGTGGGAATCTCCCCGGCTGGGCATTGAACTTGGGCAGCAGCCACTGACAGCTCCACAGCAGCTGCGCTTAACCCCTTGAGCCACCAGGGAGGCCCCTGATCCTTTGTTTTGTTTTTCTATATTCCACATGTGAGTGAAGTCATCCAGTATTTGTCTTTCTCTTTCTTTTTTTTTATTGTTATTTATGTCTTTCACATTTTGTATTCCCCTTGGGCAGCCCACCACCAATTCACCCGTGATCCATCTCCATGGTCCCCTGTATTCTCCTCTCTTCCATTTTGTGCCCTTATCCTCCCCTCCCCCCACCCCCGCCACCGCTGAGTGTCTCTCTCCCACCCAGCCTCCCTATAGTGTCTTTCTCTTTCTGACTTTTTTTTTCTTTTGCTTAACATAATCCCTTCCTGTTCCACTTATATCACAAATGGCAAGAATTCACCTTCTTTATAACAGAGTGGTAGTCTGTTCTGTTTATATATCACTCTTTCTTGATCCACAATTTGGTTGTGTACTTAGGTTGTTTCCATAAATTGGCTATTGTAAATAATGAAGCAATAATAAAGGAGGATATATCTCCTTGATGAAGTGCTTTTGCAATTTTGGGGATACTTAAGAATTGAATTTTTAGATCATATGATAGATATGTTTTTTTTTTAATACATACAAGCTGGGGTACAGGCCAGAGGTGGGGGGCGGCGAGAGGGCTCACCAGAGACGGAGCGGGTAGCAGAACAGGCAGATCAGAGATACACCGCTGAGCAGAGCAGCGGGCAAGGCAGGAGAGGTCTGCCTCGCCTTGTGGGATTCTCCCCGGCTGGGCGTCAAACTCGCGTCGCCGCTGCCTCCGCAGTGCAGCGCTTAACCGCTGCGCCACCGGGGAGGCCCGATAGATATGTTTTTAACATTCTTAGGAACAATCATCCTGTTTTCATATGGGCTAGGCCATGTACTTTCCTACCAACACTGTACAACAGTCTTTTATACTTACCACTTGCTGTTTCTGTTTTTGGGCCATTCTCACAGAAGTGAGGTGCTATCTCATGGTGGTTTTGATTTGTATTTCTTTTATAATAAGTGATGATGTGCCTATTGATCATTTGTATGTCTTCTTTGGAGAAGTGTCTGTTTAGTTCTTCTGCCCATTTTTTTTTGATTGGGTAATTGATTTCTTGAGTAATTGGTACATCTTAGATATTAGATTTCTGTTTGTTATGTGATAAACAAATTTATTCCCTTTTGATTGGGTGTCTCTTCTTTTTAATAATAGTTTTTTTTAGGTATGCAGAAACTTTTTAGTTTGATGTAGTTCCATTTTTTATGCTTTATTCCCCTTTACCTTTGAAGTTGAGTACCTAGAGATATCCCTGAAGCCAGTGTTGTAGAGTGTTTTGTCTATCTTCTACATATTTTCTGATTTTAGTTCTTACAGTCAAGTTTGTGATCAATTTTGAGTTAATTCTGTGTGGTATGAAGTAGTACTAGTAGTCTAGTAGTCATTCTTTCGATGATGTCTAGTTTTTCCAACAACTTTTGTTGAAGAGACTTTTCTTTTTCCTTTGTATGCTCTTGACTTCTTTGTCATAGATTAACTGTCCAAAAGGTGTGGGTTTATTTCTGGGCCCTCGATTCTATTCCATTGATCGTGCATCTGTTTTTATTACAATGCTATACTTCTGGATTACTATAACTTTGTATTATAGTTTGAAGTCTGTGATACTTCCCTTTTTTTTGGTCAGGTTTACTTTGGGCATTTGGGGTCTTTTGTGGTTTCATATATCAGTTTCAATATATTTTGCTATTTCTTTGAGGAATAACATTGAAATTATGATAGGAATACTATTGATCTTTATACTGTTTTGTATAGTTGGTCATTTTATCAGTGTTAATTCTTCCAGTCCATGAGGAGAAAATATCTTTCCATTTCTTTCTCTCTTCTTCTACTTCTTTTAACAGTGTCTTATAATTTTTGTCATATAGGCCCTTCCTCTCCTTTGTTAAATTTATTCCTAGGTATTATTTTTTGGTATGGCAGTAAATGTAATTAATTTCTTGATTTTTTTTCTCTTCAGATTCTTTATTTTTTGTATAGTAGCCCAATTGATTTTGTATATTGTGTAACTTGCCATTTCATTGTACTGATGTATTGTTTCTAATAGTTTATTAGTAGTCTTGAAACTTTTCTATGTATAATGCCATCTGCAAATAAAGTTAACTTCTTTCCCAATTTGGATTCCTTTTATATATTTGTCTTATCTGGTTTATTAATTGGTACTTTCAATACCATGTTAAGTAGTAATGGTAAAAGTGGGCATCCTTACTTGTACTGTAGATCTTATAGGAAGGGCATTCAGATATCGACCATTGAGTATGAAATTAGATGTAGTTTTGTCATATATGGTCTTTATTACATTATGGTATGTTCCTTCTATCTCCATTTCTGGATGTTTTTACATAAATGGATGTTGAGTATTGTCCATTGTAGTCTCTTAATATATTGATATGATCGTGCAATTTTGTTTTACTTTTTGTTAATGTGATGAATAATATTCATTGATTTGCAGATGTTGAACTCTTTATTATATTCTATTATGATTTTTAACTTTTTGTTTAAGGCTGCTAATATTTTATTAAGGATTTTATTAAGGATTTATGTTTATCAGGTCTATTTCCTTGGGATATCTTTATTTCTTTTATAATCAAAGTAATGTTGGTTTCATTAAATGTGTTTGGAAGCATTCTCTGGTCCTTCATGTTATTAAATAGTTTGCAAAGAATTGTAATTTTTTCATCTTTGTAGGTTTGTTAGAACTTACTAATGGAATCATCTCATGCTGTGATTTTTGGTGTTTTTTGTGGGGGAGACATTTGATTACTATTTCAATTTTTTAGCTTGTAAGTGTTATATTTAGGTTTTATATTTCTTATTGATTAAATCTTGGAATATTGAATGATTTTAAGGAAATAGCAGGTTGTTATTGGTTATCCACTATATTGGAATAAAGATGTTTGGTTTTTTTTATAATTTTATTTCTGAGATACCTGTTATAATTTTATCCTTTCTGAGTCCGTTTATTACTCTTTTCTCCTTTTTTTCCCTATTGAATCTAAGTTTGTGGATTTTACTTATTTTTTGAAAGAACAGTTGTTCATTTTGTTGATGGTTTGGGGTGACTTTCTGATTTTTATTTCTGCTCTAATTTTTATTGCTTCCTTCTCCTGGATTTTGTGGGTTGTTCCTTTTTTTCTCATTCCTTATGGTGGAAGGTGAGATTTTTATATTTGATATGATTCTTAATGTGGGCCTATATTGCTATATTATTCTTTCTTATAACCCATAACTATATCTCATAGGATATGGTAGGCTATTTCATTTCCACTTGTCTCCAGGTATTCTTTTTTTCCAAAGATTTATTTATTTATGCATACAACAACTGGGGTCTAGGCCAGAGGTGTGTGTGTGTGTGAGGGGGTGAGGATTCACCAGATATGATGGGGAACAGAACAGGTAGAGCTACTGAAATACACCGCTGAGGGGACCAGCGGTTGAAACAGGAGAGGTCTGCTGCACCATGTGGGTTAGCTCCCTTATTGGGGGTCAAACTCCTGCTGCGTGGCTGGCATTAGCTTGATAGCACTGAGACTTAACCCCTACACCACCACAGATGCCTTTGTCTCCAGGTACTCTTAATATCTCCTTTGATTTCCTCATTACCCTAACAATCATCTTGTTGTATGTTGTTTCATCTTCACATAATAAAGGTTTCTCCCACTTTCCTTATGTGATTGATTTTTAGTTTGATAGCATTGTTATCATAAAAGATACTTGGTGACTTCATCTTTCACAAATTTGTAGTTTATCTTTGAGAATGTCACATGTCCACTTTGTTTGAATATGTACTCATCTTTTTTTTGTTGTTGTTCATTGCTTTTTAAATATCTCTTAAGCTCTTCTATTTGATTTTTTCTATTAAGAAAGTTATTTCCTTGTTGAACTCTGTTTCATTGATCTGTCATGAAATTGAGACATTGTAGACTTCTACTTATGTTGTGGAGCCGCCAATGTTTGTTTTTAGATTTGTTAATAGTTTTCTGGTCAGGGCCTCCCTGGTGGTGCAAGGGGTTAAGTCTCAGCACTATGAAGCTATCAGCAGCCACTGGAGCACGAGTTTGATCCCTGGCCAGGGAGCTAACCCATATGGCACAGCAGACCTCTCCTGTCTTGCTTGCTGCTCCCCTTAGCAGTGTATTTCTATCAGTCTGCCTGTTCTCCTCTACACTCTGTTTCTGGTGAATCCTCTCACACGCTCCCCCACCCCCGCCCCGCACCTCTGGCCTGCACCCCAGCTCTTGTATACATAAATAAATAAATCTTTAAAAAATACTTTCCTTATATGTTTTGATGTTCTTTCATTTGGTATATAGAAAATAATGAATGTTATGTCTTCCTGATATATTGAACCCTTGATTAATATATAATGTGCATTCCTGTCTTGTTACTCGTTTTATGTAGAAGTTTATATTATCTGATTTAATTAAGATTGTCCCTACCTTTTTCCCTTAAGACATTGTTTTACAACAATTTATTTTGAGCCTATGGTTTTCTTTGGCATTCAAATGAGTCACTTGCAGATGGCAGACATTTTTGTTTTGTTTTCTCATCCAACCAGCTACCCTGTGCCTTTTTATTGATGAGCTAAATCCATTTGCATTTAGAGTGATTATTGCTATATGAGGATTTTTCTACTGCCATTTTGTCTTCATTTAAAAAATTTACTTTTTCAATTTTTGTATGGATTTTCTTATATTTTATTTAGATAGGGTGCTCCTTTCAACACTGTTTGTAGGTTTCTTTGCAAAAACCTTTAGTTTTTGTTCGTCTGAGATGGCATTTATTTCTCTCTCATATCTGAAAAAAGTATCTTGCAGATTATAGTATTCTTGGCTGGCAGTTTTTTCTTGAATATTTTGAATATGCCATTCCATCTCTTCTTTACACACAGAGTTTCTGCTGAAATGTCTGATGTAGGACTTATTGGAAGATTTTTATAAATTACATTTTTTTCTAGCTGTCTTTGTTTTTTTTTTTGTTGTTGTTGTTTGTACTTCCACTTCTATATGTCTTGGTGTGGGTCTCATTTAATTTAGATAACCATGTTTTCTTTCAGCTTCATGGACATATATTTTGTTCTTTCTCCAGTTTTGGAAAATATTCCTCTATTATTTGTTTGTATAAACCCCTGTTTCCCACTCTGTCTTTTTCTTCCCCTTCTAGGACACTCATTATCCTTATTCTGTCTTTCCTAATGAAGTCGAAAAATTCTTGAACTCTTTCTTCATTTTTTAAAAACTTATTTCTCTGTCTTATTCCTGGGTTATTTGTCATTAACATCTTCTAGGGGACTGATTCAGTTGCTTCATTAGGAAAAATATACATATACTTTTAATGAGGCAAGCTGTGGTTTGTTTTCACCATCTCATGGTAATGTTAAACATGTGAAAGCAAAAAATTCCCTCTCTTTCTAAATGAGAAGGGCACAAAATGGAGTAGAAAAGGACACAAGGGACAACGGAGATGGATCACGGGTGAATTGTGGTGGGTTACCCAAGGAGAATACAAGATGTAAGGAAATAAATAACAATAAAAAATATATATATATATATTTTAAAAAATACTCAAAGGGAGAAGACAGAGGATATGTATAGACATAGAGACCGCTTATTTTTATTTAAAAAATTCATCATGTAATACTGAGGTGATGATGCTAAGTGAAATAGGTCAGAAAGCGAAAGAAAGATACTGGATGATTTCACTTATTTGTGGAATATAAATACCCAGAAAAACAAACTGGCAAAGCATACCAAAAATAATCTTAGACTCTAAAATAATATACTGGGTATTAGATAGAATAAGGGGGAAGGTAAAGGAGAGTAGAAGGAAGTGCATAGGACATTGACATGGGAGTTTTGGCAGACATGAGTGAAGAATGTGCATATATGGAGGTGTGGAAATATGCCTACCCCCAATTATACAGTTATGTAAACGATTAACAATTTGAGAAAAATATTGAAATTTTGCCACTTTACTAGTTTTGAAGAAATAAGTTATTTTACCAATATTTTATAAGTTACTAAGAACTTTTTGATTTAATTTCTAAAATATTCTTTCTCTTTACTTATATCTTCAGATTAGAAAATACTACTTAAATTTGAAAGAAAGGCACTTTGGTTATAAAAATGTGGAGGCAGAAATTTGTATCACAGGGATAGACTTTTGTTATGTAAGGCCAGAATTTTTTTCTTATGTAAATTTCTAGTAGAGACTTGGTATGGGTGGACTTTGAGTTGTCTCTGGAGACCCACACCTCTCATCCTGTTAACACTCCATTTTAAAGACAAAGATAGTGTAATAACTCAAAGAATGTTGCCTTGTAGCCTGTATGATAATAGGTTAATCTACCTATTTAAGTACATTTTCTCTAATATTTCTGTAGATCAAACGGAGTTTTTCCAGGGTAAGATAAAAACTAAAATTGTTATGTGATAAAATAAGTGGCCCAACCAACTATTCAAACCTCTAGGACTCAAGGCTAGAGTTATTCCAAAGAAATGTATTAGTTTCCCTGAGGCTTGGCAACAGACCTTAGATGGAGTAAAATCCTTGTCTCTGTTCAACCATAATGAGAAGAAACCCAATTCTCAGAAAGACAGAGAAAGAGCCAAAAGGAAACATCATCCAATCCTTTGATTCTTTTTTTTTATGAACATCGTAAATGATTGGCAGATTGGCAGTAGTGTTACATGAATATGACAAGAAAGGAGACAGATTGAGATCTCTTATTTTACATTCTGTTGTTCATTAACCCTACTAAAAAAATTCCCTTTAAACCTACAGTCTTGAATTTAGGGTACAAAAGATAATTTTTGGAAATTCAAGAGCGTTCCCTAATGACCATTGTAAGTTTAAGGTGTCTTTGATATTATTGGCCCAATTTATTGATGAGAATTTGTAAAAACAAGGCTGACTTGATTTTTAAGTCTAATTTCTTCATTTTCACCTTATTTAAAATATCCCTTAAGGCTAACCAATATAATTCTCTCCATTTCTACAGTTCTCTTTTCTTTACTAATTCAATTTTTTTTCCAATAAGAAATTTAGATTGAGAACTCTGAATTCTTGACAGGTCCAATAAGCAATTTAGAAGTTTTCCGATTTAATAGTGACTTGGTGAACCAATAAGCATTCTTTTCAGCTTATCTGAAAATTCAATGTAGTTCATGCCCAGTATGAGACACAACAGAAAGGCCTTGCATAGAGGAGGAAAAGATAAAGGTGGTATCTGAGAGGCTTAGGATCCAGAGTGAAAGAAAGATAAGACTGGGAGAGAGGTGGAACAGCTATCCTTACCTTAACATTCCTTTGGTACCTTTGTTTCCTGGGCTGTGCTTCAGACACTCTCAAGGCCTCCTGAAATCTAGATAAGGTGTCCTGATCTTTAATTTCAGATGCCCTACCCTATGAGTGCTCCTGAACAGTTAAGATGCTCTTAAGGGTATGAGAGGAGAAAATTTCCCTAAGGTAGCTTCTCACCATCAAAGGTTTATGGGAGTGTGTCAGCTGCAGAAACTGAAGAAATAAGTGGGACTCTGCTGTCTGTGTGGAGCTAGTCATCTTCTCCCAGACTGTACCAAGAGGGAGTTAGCCCTGGAAAAGCTGTCACTGCCCACCACTTCCCCCGTTAGGAACTGGTTTGGATTCAGATAAGACACCAGGAAGACCTCATGGGGCAACGGTAGCACGTTTGACTCCAGATAAGACACCAGCATCGGGGAGGGGGGGGCCAAGACAGTCCTGCCAAGGTTACCAAAATTGTTATTAACTCCTGGAGCTAAATCCCTGGCTAGTTCTTTCCCTTCTCAGGATTATTTGTGCCAATAAAACAAAACTGTGTTTGCCACAGCAAATGAAAACTTTGTTCCTTGATCAAGAGATGGAGAAGGGGGCCTCCCTATTGGCCTAGGGATTAAGTCTCAGCCCTTCCACCATGTCAGGTTAAGTTTGATACCCGGCCAGGGAGCTAACCCACATGGCCAGCAGACCTCTCCTGCCTCGCCCTCCCTCCCTGCTGCTCCCCTCAGCAGTGTATTTCCGTAGATCCACCTGTTCTGCTCCCCACTCTGTCTCTAGTGAATGCTCTCAGCACCCCACCTCTGGCCTATACCCCAGTTCTTCATTGCAAAAATAAATAGAATCTTTTAAAAAAAATTAAAAATGAAATAAAAAAAGAAATGGAGAAGGGTGAACCCTTGCTAACCCCTAATAGATTATTTTATGGCTCAGTTTAGGAATTCTAAGGGAGTTTAATATGAATATGTGACCGTCAAAGGAATTTGGTACTTTTCTACATTTTTTTTCTTTATCCTCTCTTTGTTTTCATCTCTAGTTTAAGAACCAGATGAATTTTCAAAATCAGGAAGTTCTGGGATGAATGGGAAGATTAAAAAAATACTAAATACATAACTGTCATAAAAGCTATCCAGAGATCTGATTGGATTTTTCATGTTTACTGTATTACAGAGTTGATACCAGACAGAAGTGACACAGGCATTTATAGATTATGTGGTCTGTACTTGTTATATTCTGGCAGTATACTTCTCATATTTTCAAAGAAAGTTATTAAATCTTAACAAATATTTTATATGATTATTGGATTTTAAAATGGTCCCTATGAATATTATCAGTTAGGCAATACTAATTTAAAGAGATTCAGTTCCAAGAACGGTCCCTGGGTAAATTAAGGTATCAAACCTCTTGTCAGTTGATAAACTTTAATCAAACTATATTCTACTTTGAATATAGTATCTATATTTCAGAATGTAGGGAAACTGGGGTTTCTGATGGTTAATAATTTCTAACATGTTAAAATTAATTTGAACATCTACTATAGATGATTAAAATACAATCATATATAACAGTGTCATTTCAATATTCTTACATCTGTATCAGAGTAAAGCAAACATAATCCTCAAAACTGTTGCTGGCTGCCTAAATATTGGTTACTATTGATATTTATTAATCTTTTTTTCTCTTATTTGTTACCTTTCTAGAAATTTGAGATTTTCTTGATTCACTATTTATGTAGTAATCTGCAAATGAATCTTCTCTACTTATATTTTGTTATATTTCACAAGAACTATAGAAGCACTTATAAAAAAGGGAAGAAAGGAAATTACAACTGAAGATATATTGCCAAGTATGTGGTGTGCTATTCAAATATATATGTATATATACACACACTTATGTGTGTATATTTATCTCTCTATATATATATGTATATATATCTATATATATACACACATATATGTATGCAAAGGAGGAAGTTTGTAAAGCAAAAAGTGTAGAAAGTGTATTTTCACAGTTTGTTTAAATAAGAACCCACAAAAGAGAGGTTTATCTGAGATAGAGATGAAAAATGCACCTAGGGGCAGGTGGTGCCATTAGCCTTGCTGTTGGGACCAGCACATCAGTACTAAAGTGGCATCAGGGCAGAGAGGCATCAGCTTCAGTAATGGAGAGATGTCTGGGGGAAAGATTGCTCTATCACAATGATGGGTTCCTAGCATGTAATAAATCGAAGATTGTTCTTTCCTGCCACTCAGATGAGCAACATTTTCTACTTTGCAGAATGAAATGTCAGATAGAGACAGGAACAGATGAAAACAAAAAAGTAAGAGAAAGTTTTATCTCTTTAACATAAATCTTCAGGAGGGACAGAAAGATAGTGTAGTCCCAATCACCAGTTTAAACATGAGGAGAAGAAAATTCCCTCTTTAGTAATTCCTTCTTATTCTAACAAGTAGAATAGGTGGAATATGTAGGCTTTGATAACACTTCTCTACTTGATATAATTTAGACTTTAATTAAACACTGGAAACTGGAAAATTTTAATGGATTCATACTTTTGGTTTAGCCTAAAAAACACTTTGAACTAGGATGATATTCATTAGAAGTTACGGTACAATAAAATATGTAGAGCCCAAATCTTGATTTTTGGCTAACCCTGTGATTATTAAGTAAAATACCCTTCTCATGGAGATGCAGTGTGCTGCTAATTCCAGTCTTCTATGTTCGGATTGCATACCATTGGTTATAAGGGCAATCAGGCGGAAGACTGTAGATAACTCAGTACAAGCTACCCATAAGAATGGTAGAGTGTTAGTGATGTTTCTTATATATTGAACAAAAATTATTTGTGACAATGAAGTGCCAATATAGGAATTAGGAATATTAGTTGCCTCATCTTTTCACAGTTGCTTAAATTACTTTATTAGAAAGTTGTTCATAATTTTTAAGCATGTCTTTGCATGTTATATTTAAAAAAAAATATTTGACATGTTTTAAATGATCCAAACATAAACTGAACATATTTATGTGCCATGTTTAACTTCAAAGTTCTATTCTCTGAATAGCTTGTTATTTATATAACAAAATAATTTTTCAAATGGTACCCATCCTGGTTGTGATAAAATCCACTACACATTTAAATAGTGCTATTTACTGGGCCTCCCTGGTGGCGCAGCGGTTGAGCGCTGAGCTGTGGAGCTGCCGGCACTGCGCGATGCGAGTTCGACGCCCAGCCGGGGAGATTCCCACATGGTGCGGCAGACCTCTCCTGCCTCGCCCGCTGCTCCCCTCAGCAGTGTATTTCTGATCTGCCTGTTCTGCTCTGTCTCTGGTGAACCCTCTCGCCACCCCATGCCTCTGGCCTGTACCCCAGCTTCTATGTATAAATAAATCTTAAAAAAATAAAAAGTGCTATTTACTACATTCTTAAAATACATGTAGAAATTTTTAATTTCAGTTTTTTATCTATATTCAAATATAAAATTTTATTAATGTACTGAGTTGTGGAGACTTTAATCTTTGAATGTGTTTATAATCAATTACTCATGGGAATCTTCCCTTTTTTAAGGAGACCAATTAAAGGGAAATTTTATTTCTATACATGGTCTTGACATGCACATTTAAAAATTAAGTGTTTAATGAAATCATGGATGAATGGAAACAGATTTGTCTGTCAAAAATTAAATAACAGTATCATTTGATTAATATAAAAATCTAATCTAAAATAGTTTTAGTCATTTTATACAGGTGACATCTGTACTTAAAAATAATTTTCTCTCTCTGTTCTGGTGTGACTGTTAATTACTTACTCAATGTAGTTCAACATTTAGTTAATAAATATGTCATGCTTTTACAGTGGTGGTCTTTTTGCAGAGTTGTGAATTTGCAATTAGTTTTAGATTTACAACATGGTGACAGACAGTGCTGTATAAATAGAGGTTAAACACAATTTACATATTAATTTCATGATTCATTTATTCAATGATTTATGTGGATATAGATTTTATTTAATCTCTGTGCTGTAGTTTCAGGCATGATGAACAGAATTAGTATACTAGCAGAAAAGTAATAATGTCTGTATTGAACTATAGGAAGTTGAGAGGAAAATAAGTAAGGTTTGGAAACACAATGATTCATTATCTTTAATGCTCACTAAGAAGCAAGTGAAAAGCAGTAATGGATTTTTAAAAGGCCCACATCTGATAATACTAAGATTGGGGGAGGAGTGAAGTAAACCCATTAGCACAGTGCCTTGCATAATGTAAGCACTGCAATATTTGTTAGGTTGAAATGACTTGAAACTAAGGACCATAATATTTTTAAGACTAGATAAAACTTAAACTTTGAGAAACATTAAGTAATTCCTTCTACCTGGCTTCTATTAATTTATCTTGTTTTCTAATGACAAGCATGCCTATATTTTAAAAATCTTATCCATTCATGTAGTTTTATTTTATATTTTTGGTTGTATTGATACAATGTCAGGAATAGATTAAAGTAAATAAGAAATGGTATTTCTGCTTATTTGAAATATCAATATATCTGAAGTATTGAACTAGATTGTGATATTAAAAACAACTTCAAGTTGCAGTACACATAGGTTAGCTTTAAATCAGTCTTATGATTTTCAGCATATTTCAAAAATGATCTATTTAAGATAGGTAAATTCTGTATATACTTTTTTTTATTATCAAAACTATAATTAAGTAATTTAAACCAGACAAAATTTAATAGTTATGGTAATATTCCTAGACCAGCTTCTGATCTCATTTTACTCCTCTTAAATGGCAACTGCATTATTGTGAAGCATTCTTAAGTTGGTACTGAAAGGCTGACCTTGTTTTATTCTTAAGAAGGATCTTATGTCCTACAAACCTAATATTCTCAAGAACTTCTCCAATGTAATGATACAGATATAAAATCCATTAATGCTCACCTAGGACTGTGGAATGTTTTTACAGGTCACTTAGTTAGGGTCTGCAAGTAGGTAAACTACTTTAGACATCTTTGGGTTGAACATGTACTTTTTCAAGCCACAAAGGTTAAACTTTAATGCAAGAGTTAGTATTTTTAAAATTAAATTCTATTGACTTGAATTAATAACAAAAACCAGGCACCATTTATCCAGTTTAATAGAATAAATCTGTTCAATATACATTTGTGTAATCCCTACTTAATACCAGCTTCTTTTACATACTCAAAGGATCTCTTTTAATCCTCACATATCTCTCAATAAAGTATTAATTTCCATTTTGCAGATGAAATATCTGAGCCTCTGAGAGATTAAGTGGCTTGCCTCAAAGCCAGTTTATGAGGATTCCAACCTAAATGGTGTGCCAAAGACTTTTTCTTTCAAGTCATTCAGTCACCTATTAAGGGAAGGAGTTTATGTGCAAAGATATTAAATATATCTCAAGAAGAAAAACTGAAGGATATAAGCTAGGGTCCTCAATCTTTACTCTTGGCAATATAGGTTCCACTCTTGCTTAATGCTGCCCACTTTAACAGTGTCTGTGATGATTCTAGCAGTTTTAGCTGATTTACTTAGTAAATGGGGTTGATTTCTTCCATTCTTGTCATTACCCTTCATCAGTAGTTCATTTCCAAATCTTTTTCATGTTCAGAGTTCCCATATACTGCAGAAGAATTCTAAGAAAGAGTTAAATGACTAACAGGAAAATACTTCTCCCACAGCTTTTCACTTGGGCATATCTCAGTGGTTTTCTTCAAGGGAGTAGTTTATGTGACTTCACTCAAAAAGAGATGAGAATTTGTTTATAGTATAGGTAGTATCCAAATTCATGACATTTGTTTGGTCACTGGGGTAATCTAATGACTCAGTATAGAGGGATTTGATAGAAAATAAAAGCCATAATATCAAAACAATTGGTGGTTTAAGAAACAAGAAATTTCACAAGGCAATTCTTGGATTCTTCTAATGGTTCTTTATCCCCTTCCTTCTTCATTCCATTTTGTATTGCCATGCCAATTTCCAAAAGAATGAGGGAGGGATGAAGATTTAATTTCATCTGAAGCTATCTCTGACAATCTTAAATTCACAACAAATAGTACTAGATTTAAAATTGTGAAAAGTGATTGACTAGAAGTGGAGAATGGAAAGGAATTCCTGGTAGGAAAATGCTTAATGGAATACATTACATTGTGTGGCCCAAACTTGAAATGACAACTATTCCCTATTTCTGAGCAATTAATAGGAAATTTTCAACTTAAGAAAATGGAAGTAAATAAAATAAGTCCCTTCCATTTAAGAAAAGTTAGTTTAGTTATTTTATCCTTCTGTACTGTGTGAATTGTTTTTGGCCAATGAACAATGCCACCTAGAGCATGCATATGGGGAAAATTGAAGTATTGTGTGTGAAGTGGTCCTTTTCAACAGAAGATCACCAAGAATAAGGCAATTTAATGAATGAACAGCAGGTATTCTTGCTAAAATTTGAGTAACCACTTGAAAGCTAAGGGTAGTTAAAGGTGCTGATGTTTAAATCTACAAAATTGAATTGATTGCATTTCCATTAATTTAAATTATTTACATGCTATCAGCAGTCTAATCTCATCTTCGTGTATAGATAAGTTTCTTTTCTCTTACTAGACATAGAATAAAATTTAATTTTTAAATTACTTGAACTTTTAATGTGATGATTAGCTGACTATAGAGAGCAGGTGACACAGTATTTAAATGACATTCTCAACAAAATAAGCATTGAATCACCTTCACACTTTGGTGACAGAATAGTCTACTTGAAAGAAATCCTATTCAATGTATATATCTCTGACATTTGTTCTTCAGGAATTATTTGCAGTTTATCTTTTAAACTGGGGCCTTTTATCAATACAGCAGTTGAAGTACAGTGTAAAAAATGTAGTAATTGAGTATTTCATCAATGCATCTAACAAAACAAACTTTGCAAGTCATAAATGAAGATTAAAGCCATAGCTTGCAGAGATGAACAAATTAGAATGATTTACTTTCTGAAATATCAATAAGTCACCGTTCAGAAATAAAACTTAAAAAAAAAATGAAATAAGCAATCCCAGTTCCCCTTAATAATAATACTCAACCAAGTCCCAGACATATGCAATCAAAGCAACCTTAGTTGTGGTTAGAGCAGTGGAAGGTAAGTACATTTTAATTATTTGTGCTAGTGAAACCACTAAAGCTAAAGACAGGAGAAAAAGAATTATAATAATAGGCCAGCTGCCGCTGGCATTATGTGAGGAAAAGAGGCAGTAATAAAAGAATCCTGTCAAAGGAAAGCAACTCTGAATGTGTACTTTAGCACTCCTGATTATAAAAAAGAGGATTATATATAATAAATGGAAGTAATTTAGAAAAGTGAATTTACTGTTCATGTTTAGAACCTAAGTAGCCAAAACCATATTTAAAAATAGGAATTATTTAATTTATCTAAAATAACTTTAAATGCTTATCTTAGAATAATAGGGATTGTATTTAGTAGTATTACATCTTATTTGAATTTTGGGATAATTTGGATTAAATTTAGCATGTCTATGTGTTCATATTACAGTCACCAAATAGATTAACAACATGAAAATTATGTATAGGGATTTTGATACATGCTTTATTTTCCAAATTTTAGTAAATTAAATATTAAGGTTTAACTTTTTTAAGGAAAAAAGGTCAGAATTAAATTGGGTAGAAGAGAATCCCCCTTTTCTGGTGATAATTCAAACTCCTAAAAATGGTGTCATGACTTTGGCATGTCATTGAATAACAATGCTTAGTTTCCTTCCAGGCGCCAGCAGGAAGCTATTGTCTTTGTCATTCTTTGTGTCAATTTCAGTGCTTAATATTTGCGACTATTAAGTAAATACAAATCAAACGCACTAACATCATGGAAAAACAAGACTGGGTCTTTTTAAAGGCATGTGAAAAAAGTAAGGTATAACATGTTTGCTTTAGATTAAAGGAGTTTTATTCTTTTCCCTCATTGTACCCAAATGTCTATCTCTTTCAGATCTTTTGCATATAATATTCAAGAGGCAATTGATTATTACTTGAAAAATATAGGAAAAAAACATAGTTTTACAAAGCAATCATAAATGGATGAATAATAGGTTTAAAAGGTAGGAATCTTCTCCCTTCCATTTTAGTGACATGGAGACAAAACAATCTTCTGAATAGGTTTTTTACATGATAGATTAAAATATTTCTCTGATTTAGATGTTTTAACTTGAAAAACTGAATTCGTATAGATAAATGTACATGGATTCAAGCAAAGCTTGCAAATTTGTAGAAAATTAAAAAATAAAATCATACTAACTTGCTCCTAGAAGAAGGCATTTTGAATTAACGACAATTTTGTTGCCAGTTGTATTTCTAAAATATTAAATTATTAGAAAACAACAACAAAGGAACATATTGAAACTTTTGAAGGTGATGCATGTTTATTACACATATTTACCAGAATTGTGGTATGGCAGTGCAGCACGTACCATATGTCCAAACTTAACAAATTGTATACATTAATTACACTGGGCAATAGGGAGATTGTTACTGACTTAAAAAGGCCCTAATCTGTAGTATCTTGGTGTGCTGAACATGAATATAAACCTGAGAATTTTTTATTAGCTCTCGTTTTTAAGATATTTCATGTAGTTCATTTTATGTTTCACAGTGTAAATTTATCCAGTAGAACTGCAACAACATCCTAAATCAGCCTAGAATGATGTAATATTGCATCGCATTGCATACTGCCATCAGGCACACATCATCTAGAGTTGATTGCATCATTTACTGATGCAATGCAATACTACTACCAGGCAGCAGCTGATGTAAGCTGATGTCAGCAGTGCATTATAGAAAGCCCTGTCAGAAAGGTTGAGCATTGAAAACATTTCAGACTTTGTGCCAGGCAGTTTAAACTATTGTTCCAAAAAACCGTTATTATTTTATCCATTTAGGCACAATACAGAACAGGAATGCTCGAAAATGTGTTAATAGCGTGGACAATTTCTGCTCCATTTGTGGGGAAGTGACATTTGCCAACCAGAAGTATCACTTCTCAAGTGAAGAAGGTTTATCATACTTACTTTAGATGCAAGACCAAGACAAGCCTTGGGCCCCGCATGTATACTCTGCTCCAGGTACAACACAGCTTTCACAGTGGTTAAATGGCAAAAGACCATCAATGCCATTTGCAGTCTCCATGGTGTGGAGAGAGCCAAGCAACCACATAAAAGACTGTTACTTCTGCTTGGTTCCTCCTCTTTCCGGCGGAATAACGAAGCGAAAGAAGTTGAGAATAGTCTACCCAAACATTCCGTCTGCATTGAGACCATTCTACATGGTGAGGGACTTCCTATTCCAGAACCTCCAGCAGAATATTCTCTTGTTTCATCTGATGAGGACGAGGGTGAGTCGACCTGTTCCTCTCCTGTTCCATCAGCATGCAGTGATCCAGATTTTCACTGTGGTGCATCATCAACCCCACACAGACTAACACAGGAAGAACTCAATTACCTGGTTCTTGATTTGGACTTATCCAAGAACAAGGCAGAATTGCTAGGATCGAGACTCCAGTGGAATCTTCTAGAAGAAGATGTCACAATTACTTTCTATCGAAAGCACCACCAGCAGTTGGAGCCTTTCTTCAGAAAGGAAAGTACTCTGGTATTCTATTCTGATATTGAGGGCCTCATGATGCCTTAGAAATCACTTATGGCCCAGAAGAATGGAGACTATTTCTAGACTCTTCGAAACTGAGTCTTAAGGCTGTGCTTTTGCACAATGGAAACCGTCTTCCATCTATTCTATTCCTGAACAGCTGTTCAAGAGATAAGTGAAGAAATCTAAGAAGTAGTCTATGACTTGATTTTTTACAGGTCGTAACTGTAGGCCTATTACTATTGGCATGCATTTTGTGATGTAAACATCAATTTATTGCAGATTACAAAAAAAAAAAAACCTCGAGCCCAAATTAGAATTTGTCATATTCATGTTGAGCACATACAAATTGATAGGAAATGACTAATTTTATTTCAGTAACATGACTTTTGTAAAAATTTGTTGACCAGTGTTATATGCAGTTATTTTGTTTTCTTTCTTTTCCTTTTATATATTTATTGAGGTATCATTGATTTTCAACACTATTTATATTTTAACAGAAAAGATTCATACATGAACAAAATGTATGTTGTCGCAACCATGCTCATTGCCAAAGCACCAATGATCTACTATAGTCCATTAAACCCTTTCCCCCCTTTATGCCTCCCTTCATTCACCCCTTCTGGTAGCCTCATCTCTGTAGTCAGATTTTAGGAATTTGTTTTGTCTGTTCCTTTGCATTGTTTCTTATATTCTACATGAGTGAAATCATCAGATGTGGTGTTTGTCTTTCTCCTTCTGACTTATTTTGGATATTGGTTAGCACAGTCCCCTCCAGTTCATCCATGTTGTTACAAATGGCAGGATTTCATTTTTTTTTATAACTGAACAGTATTCCATGTATACCATCTATTTTATCCACTCATTTGTCATTGGGCATTCAAATGGTTTCCACAACTTGGCTATTGTATATAGTGCTACAATGACCATAGGAGTGCACATATCCCTTCAAATGAATGTTTTTGAATTCTTTGTATATTAAGGAGTAACACTGCTGGATTATATGGTATATCTATATTTAGTATTTTGAAGAAACTCCATATTATTTTGCACAGGAGCTGGACTAATCTACTTTACCACTATCAGTATATGAGGTTTTCTTTTTTCCACACCCTTGCCAATACTTGCCATTTCTGGTTTTTGTTTTGTTTTGTTTGATATGGCTCATTCTTAAGTGTGTGAGGTAGTGTGTCAATGTGCTTTTGATTTGTTTCCATGATGATAAGTGATGTTGAACATCTTTTCATGTGCCTGTTGGGCATCTGTATGTCTTTGGAGAAGTGTCTATTAACACTTCTGCCCATTTTGGGAGGGTCCTTTGTTTTATTTTTGTTGATCTGTATCAATTCTCTATAGATTCTGGACTTTGACCCCTTGTTGCATGTACAATGCAAAAATTTTCTCCTATTTGCTAGGTTTGTTTTGTTTTAATTATATTTTGTTTTACTGTGAAGAAGACTTTCAAACTGATATAGTCCTATTTGTTTATTTTTGCTTTTATCTCCCTTGCATTTGGAGTTGAGTCCCCAGATAAAGGTAAAGCCAATGTGGTGGAGTGTTCTTCTATGCATTTTATGGTTTCCAATCTTACATCCAAGTTTTTTATCCAATTTGAATGAGATTTGTGTATAGTGTTTAATAGTACTCGTTTCACTTTTTTTTTTTGTTTTTGCATGTGGCTATCCAGTTTCCCATTACCATTTGTTGAAGAAACTTTCTAACTTCCACTATATATTCTCCACTCCTTTGTGTTAGATTAACTATCCATACAAGAGTAGGTTTATTTCTGGGCACACAACTCCATTCCATTTGTCTGTATGTATGTATGTGTGTGTGTGTGTGTGTATTTAGATACATAATTATATTATAGTGTTTTAATTATCATAGCCTCATAATTTTTAGTCTTGGAGTATGATATCTCTATTCTTCCTTTTTGTCAAGATTGCTTTGATTTTTCAATGTCTTTTATGGTTCCATATAAATTTCAGTAACGGTACTGTATTTTTTCAAGGAATTCTTTTGAACTTTTAATAAAGATTGCATTTAATGTGTTTATTGATATGGGTAAGATGACCATTTTAACAATATTAATTCTCCCAATCCATGGGAATGGAATATCTTTCATGGATATTCCATTCCCTTGTGCCATCTTTTATGTCTTTTAACAATGTCTTACAGTTTTCATTTTATAGTCTTTTACCTCATTTGTTAAATGTATTTCTAAATACTTAATTATTTTTTATGCAATTATAACTGGAATTGTTTTCTCAAATTCTTTGTCCTAGTTCATTGTTTACTTTTAGGAATGTAACAGACTTCCTATATTGATTTTGTACCCTGAAGTTTCAATGTATTCATACTTATTTATTGTTTCTATCTTACTTCTTTTGGCAGTGTCTTATAGTTTTTTTTTTAAAGATTTATTTATTTATGCATACAAGCTGGGGTACAGGCCAGAGGCGGGGCGGCGAGAGGGTTCACCAGAGACAGAGAGGGGAGCAGAACAGGCAGAGCGATGGAAATACACTGCTGAGGGGAGCAGTGGGCGAGGCAGGAGAGGTCTGCCACGCCATGTGGGAATCTTCCCGGCTGGGTGTCGAATTCGCATCGCCACTGCAACAGCTCCACAGTGCAGCGCTTAACTTCTGTGCCACCAGGGAGGCCCGTGTCTTATAGTTTTTAGGGTATAAACCCTTAACCACTTTCGTTAAGTTTATTCTCAGGTTTTTTAATATTTTTGGTGTGATTGTAAAAGTGATTGTGTTCTTAATTTCTCTTCGAACTCATTGTATATAGAAATGTAACATTTTGCATATTGATTTTATATCCTGCCACTTTACTATATTCACATATTATTTGTACTAGTTATTTTTGGTAGTATCTTTGGATTTTTTAATGGAAAATATCATGTTGTCTGTGAATAGTGATAGTTTTACTTCATTATCAACTTAAATTATTGTCATGACTTTTTCTTGCCTAATTGATCTGGCTAAGACTGCCAATATTATGTTGAACAGTAGTGGTGAAAGTGGATGAATGTGTTGTGTTCTCCTGATCATAGGAAAAATACTTTGAATTTTTCATTATTGAATATGATGTTGGCTATGGGATTGTCATATTTGACAAAAAAGTGCTATTGATTTGCATTTTTTTCTTCCATTAAAAAGAGTGACTTTATGTTTTAATGATAATTATTTTTTTGGACAAAGCCATTTTGGTTTAATATAGTCCCATTTGTTTATATTTCATTTTGTTTACTTGCTATTGAAGACAAATCTAAAGTGACACCACTGAAGTAAATATTGTGGAGTATTTTTAGTGTTTTCTTCTATGAATTTTATAGTTTCAAGTTTTACATCCAAATCTTTCATCCATTTTTAGTGAATTTTTGTATATGCTGTGAGATAGTGGTCTAATTTTACTTGGTTGTCTGAGGCTGTCTAATTTACGCAACCTCATTTCCATTTTATGCTCATGGCATGTTTCTGAGATTATCTATCCATGTAACTGTGGGTTTATTTCTGGACTCCCAATTCTGTTCTATTGCCATCACATATTCATAGTCATCTCTTATTATCCCCTGTATTTCTGAGATGTCTATTATAACTTCCTCATTTCTTATTCTATTTGTAAAGTGTTCTTTCCCTTTTTTTGTGAACCTTGCTAGAGTTTTATTTATTTTGTTATTTCTAAGAAGCACCTTTGTGTTTAATTGATATTTTGGACTGTCTGTTGGTTTCTATTTCATTTACTTCTACTCTAATTTTTACTATATCCTTCCTTGTACTGGCTCTTAGTTTTGTTTGTTCTTTTTCTAGTTCTTTGTGTGAATTAAGATTATTAAAGAGCTCAGTTGAGCTCTTTCTTGTTTCTTGGTGTGAGTCGTCATTGCTGTGTACTTAAACTTCATGAACTTGTATATTTACTTCTTCTCCTTATTGGGAATATTTCCCTCTATTATTTCTTTGAATAATTTCTATGTCCCCCCTCCCTATTTCCCTTCCAGAATACGCATTATTCTTATATTGCCTTTCTTCATGGAAGTTGGCTAATTCTCAAAATCTCTTTTCTTTTTTCCTTGTATTTCCTTTCTTCAACCTAGATTGCTTTTTGATTTACCATCTTTGAGGCCAATGATGTGACCTTCCATATGGTCTATTCTTCTTCCATAGCTTGCACCAGAAATTTTTATCTCCTCTATTGATCTTTTTACATCCTGAATCTGTTATTTTCTAATTTCAAGTAAATTTGTATCTTTTGTTCATTAATTTATGAAAACAGTTTGTTTTTCTGGGTTTTCTTGAATCTTTGATTAGCTTTTCTGTGAATTCTTCCATTTCTTTGAATTTCTTTGTAGTAGCAAATTTGAATTTTGTGTAGCTAATAAGAAGAAATAATCTTTAATGTTTTTGTCATTGGATTCCAAAAAGTTGTTCTCTCCTTGGTGCTTACATACTCCCTGAAGCATTCCAAGGTGACATATATTTTATTTTCCATCTGCCCATTTTGCAGTTTTAGAATTTTTGTTTTTTAAAATGTTCCTTAGCAATGTCTTAGAGTTTACAAAACTTCTACTTTTCCAGCAGTTGGTTCTGTGTTTGTTTTTAACTTTTCCAAAATTGATATGATCTTATATGTTTGGCTTTCCTGGGCTTCTGTAGTCATGCATCAGGAAGACCTGATCTTCAGTTGCTGAATCAGAGTGTTTTGGAGGAGCAGTAGGGGGATTCAGTTACTGGTGAGAGTTGCTGGGTTGGGGATGTCTCATGTTTGTGGCACCACCGGTACCACTTCCCTCTGTGTTCCAAATCTAAGTCACTGTAGTCAGCATGCTGTTAGCACATTCTACAGCGTCGGTACCAGTCATGAGTTGTTTCAGGAGGGAAGCACAGTTGAGTGCACTGTCCTTGTAGTTTTCACTGGGGAACTGGGCTCCTGGGAACACCCCAGTTCCTCCATGCATATCTCATCTCAGACAAGAACATGTTTAACTGTACTCAGCTCTTCCCTCCGCAGGGCTGTTGGCCAAATGGAAGCAGATACAACATTTACACTGCAAGCCACATATTTCATTTAACTCCACCCAACTTTTAAAAATACTTAGTTTAGGGTTCCTACCACTCTGCTTATCAGTGAGCCCACTGCCTAGCATCAGGGGAGGAACTGGCATGACCCCAGTGCCTGGGAAGAGCTCCCTTGCTGCCACCCACAACCACCACACTCACCACCCCATCAGCACATTGCCCAGCATTGGGGGAAGAACCATCACTACCTGAGGGACCAGAGGTGGCTCCTGCTGCCACTGCACAAACTGCCTAGTAAGAGCTTAGACCAGAATGGAAGTAGAATCCATACCCAGCAGAAACCATAGCACTGCAGCCTGAAAAGCAGATAATGGAGAGAAGGGGAAACACAACAAATGTCCACATAAGTACTTAGGAGAACAGCACACCACATAGAGAGGACAAATTTTGAGGACCAAACCACAAAGATTTGGAAAAGCATTTCTTTCTATCAGATATTAAATTCAAAATTTCCATGATAAAAATAAAAGAAATAGAATACAGAGAAAACTCAAAGAAGCAAATAAATTCCATGAGAAAGAATGTAAATGAATAAAGTATCAAAATTGAAGTTTTAAATCAGGAAACAATAGAGATGCAGGTTGTAAAAAGATCAAGAGAAGAAAATTACTGCAGAAAGTGAAGTATGTAGAACAAACCAAATTGAAGAATGAAATAGTGATTTTGAAGATGCAAATTAAAAATAAATCAAATAGAAAGAAGACTTTTTTAAAAAAAATGAAGAAACAGAGAATTATCTGATTCCACAAGAAAAAAAATGAGAACAGGATTACAAAAGAGGAAGGGAGAGAGAAGGGAAGAGAGAATGTCTTTAAAGAAATAATGGAGGAAAACTTCCCAAACCTGGGGATGGAATTAAATATAGAAGTACAGGAAGATAAAAGAACAGAATGAGACCTATAACAAGATATATTAGTAGTGAAACTTCCAAGAATTTAATACAAAGTAATAATAATTAAGCTTGTGATAGAGAAGAGCAGATAACCTACAATGGAACCTAGGTCAGGTTAACATCAGACTTCTCAAAAGAAGCACTGTGGCAAGGAGAGAATGGAAAAATGTGATTAAAAAAATTAAAGATCAGCACAAAAATCTACAAAGAGCTCACACAACTCAACAAAAACAAAGTCAACAAATCAGTCAAAAAATGGGCAGAAGAACTAAAAAGACACTCTCCAAAGAGGAAATGCAAATGGCAAACAGGTATATTAAAAAATGTTCAACACCACTTATAATTAGGGAAATGCAAATCAAAACCACAATGAGATACCACCTCACACCAGTGAGAATAGCACACATTAAAAAAACAAGCAACAAATGTTGGCGAGAATGTGGAGAAAAAGGAACTCTCCTACACTGCTGGAGGGAATGCAAACTGGTCTGATCACTATGGAAAGCCATATGACGGTTCCTCAAACTGCTAAAAATGGAGTGCCCATATGACCCAGTAATACCACTTTTAGGAATCTACCCAAAGAACACAAAGATATTAATGCAAAAGGATACCTGCACCCCTATGTTTATTGCAGCATTGTTTACAATAGCTAAGATATGGTAACAACCCAGATGCCCAAAAACAGATGACTTGATCAAGAAGATGTGGTACATATACACAATGAAATACTATTCAGCAATCAAAAAAGATAAACACATGCAACTCGTAGCAACATGGATGGAGCTAGGAGGGATCATGCTCAACGAAATAAGCTAGAAAGAAAGAGAAAATATCAAATGGTTTCACTAATACCAGGAAAATAGGGGAACCAAATGAGAGAGAGACATTTAGTGAGGGAGGAGGAGGATAAGAGCTCAAAACGGGAGAAAAGAACACAAGGGGCTATGGTGATGGTTCACAGGTGAATCAGTGGTGGGTAACCTACAGGGAATACACAATAATGTAAAAGACAAATAATAATAAAAAAATAAATAAAAACTTGAAGATCAATTCTGCCGACCAAGAATACTATATCCTGAAAGTCTCTCTTTTAGCTGAGAGAGAGAAATAAAGTCCTTCTCAGACAAACAAACTGAAGGAGTTTGCAAAAACTAGGTCCGTTCCCCATCCCCGATAAATATTGTAAGGATCTCTAGTATCAAAGCCATATAGCGAAACACAAAAAGAACTGAAAAGGGAAATCGCACAACTACAAAACTAAATTAAAAATGGCAGTAACAGACTTTCATATATCAAATTACTGGAAATGAAAATGAACTGAACTCACCAATTAAAAGGTACAGAGTATATAGTAGGATAAGGAAACAAAATCCAACCTGCCGCCTCCAACAAAAGAACCTAAGCTCCAAAGATAAACATAAAGTTAAAGGGTTGGAAAACAGTTTTATAAATGAATGGGAACCAAATGAAGGCAGGGACAGACTTAGGTTTTAGGATAAAATAGATTTTTAGATTAAAAAAGGCAAAAAATGACAGGGATGGTCACTATATAATGATTAAGGAAAACATATATCAGGAAGACATAACACTCATCAATACATACTCAGTAAATAGATGAGCACCAACATGCATTAGGCGATTACTGTGAACTCTGAATAGAAACATTGGGAAAAAACACATTTGGCATAGGATACTTTTAACACCCCACACTCACCAATGGACAGATCAGATAGAAAATAGAGACCCATACCAACAGAATTAAATCACAGGAGTCTAATAGGTATTTATGGGGCACTGTACCTCAAAAAAGCTGAACACACATTTTTCTCCTGTGCAAATAGGGGTAACGACAAATTTCAACAAATTCTTGATATTGAAGTCATACCAAGTATTGTTTCTGACCGAAATGGTATCTAACTAGAAATCAACTGCAAAAATAAAGCAGAGTAAGCCTCTAATACATGGAGACTGAATGACACACTACTGAAGGACTACTGGGTGCATGAGGAAATAGAGAAGGAATTCAAAATACCTTAAAACAGGTGACCATGAGGACACAACCCTCCAGAACTTATGAGGCACAGCAAAGGCAGCACTAAGAGGTTAGTATATTACAATACAGACCCACATGAAGAACCAAGAAAGAGTTCAAATAAAAATCCTTATCTCCCACCTTGCAGAACTTGTAAAAGAAGTACAATCAAAATCAAAGCCACTAGAGGAATGGAAATAATAAAAAGATAGAGCAGAAATAAATGAAATAACTGGTTCTTTAGAAAAATAAAATAAGCAATCTTTTGTCTAGGCTCAAAAAGAGAAAAGGGAGTAATTTCAAATAAACAGGATCAGAAATGAAAAAGAAGTTACAACAGAAATTCAGATAATAGATTACTTTGAAGCATCTGTATGCCAATATGTTCAATAACTTAGAGATGGACAGATACTTAGAAGTACACAACCATCTGAGAAGGATAAGGAATATATAGGAAACCTAACAACACTAATCAGAAATCAAAATATTCCCAAGAAAAAAAGTTCGGGACCAGGCAGCTTCACAAGTGAGTTCGACCAAACATTCAAGGATGAACTATACCACCCTGCCCAAATGCTTCCCAAAACTGAGAGATAAGAACTACATCCAAACAGATCTTATGAGGCCAACATTATGCTAATACTAAATCGAGAGACAGACAAAGGAAAAAAAATCTCCAGACCAGTTTCATTAAAGAACACAGAAGAAAATTCCTCAATAAAATTTAGCAAATTGAATCCAAAATGCATTAAAAGGATCATTCACCATGACAAAGTGGAATTTATTTCAGGGCACAAGTATGGCTCAACATCCAAACATCAATCAAGGTAATTCACCATGTCAATAGAAGTAAAAGTAAAAAAAAAAAAAAAGGAACAAATGATACTAAATTGATGCTGAGAAAGCATTTGATAAGATTGAACATCACATCCCTTCATGCTGAAACCCTTGAAAAACTGGCAACAGGGAATATATTTTAACATAATAAAAGCCACATATAACAAATCCACAGCTAACATCATTCGCAATGGTGAAAAACTGAACTTTTCCACTAAGCTCTGGTACAAGACAGTGATATCCACTCACACCAAGACTGTTCTATGTAGGATCTGAAGTCCTAGCTAGAGTAATTATGCAAGAGAAGGTTATAAAAGGAATCCATTTTTGGACAGAAGACATAAAGCTATCATTATTTGCTTATGACATTGTAATATACACAGAGAACCCTTAAGACTTCAGTGAAAAACTAATTTAAACAATAAATCAATTCAGCATAGTGGCAGGATATAAAATCAAAAAACAAAATTCAGTGTCCTTCCTACATATAAACAATGAACTAGAGGAGAAGAAAACAAAATGATCCCATTTACTATCACAGTAAAAACAAACAATGAATAAACCTAACAGAAAGTGAAGGACCTATACAAAGAAAACTATAAAACATTGTTGAAAGAAATATGAGAGACACAAAGAAGTGGAAACATATTCCCTGATCATGGATTAGAAAAATCAACATCAAAATGGATCCTATCTAGAGCAAGATACAGGTTCAATAGAATCCCAATGAAAATTTCAATGGCATTCTTCAAAGAGTGGGGAAAAAACATTACTGAAACGCATATGGAACCACAAAAGTCCCCACCCTGGTTAGGCAAAGCAATCATGATAAAAAGAGGAAGAATGTCTGTATAACTTCATACTTCAAACTATGCTATAAAGCTGTAATAATTAAAATAGCATGATATTGGGACAAAAACAGACACACAGATCAATCGAATAGAATTGAGATCTCAGAAATAAACCCAGACCCATATGAAGAATTATTATATCACAAAGGAGCCACAAATATAGATTGGGGCAAGGAGAACCTCTTTAATAAATGGTTCTGGAAAAATTGGGCAGCCACTTGCAAAAGAATGAGACTAGACCACTAGCTCATACCAAACACAAAAATTAACTCAAAATGGACAAAAAAATAAACTTGGTCGAAAGACCTAAAACCATAAAATATATGGAAGAAAACACAAGCAAAACACTCCATGACAAATTTCAGAAATATATTGGTGGATCCATCTCCAGCAGCAAGGAAATCAAAGGAGAAAATAAACAACTGGGACTATATCCAACTAAAAAGATTCTCACAGTGAAAGAAACAGTGACAAAAACAAAAAGACACCCTACTGAATGGGAGAAAATATTTACACACCATTACCATGCATCTAATGAGAGATTGATAGGTTATACAAAGCACATACAGAGTTCAACAAAAAGAAGACAACCCATCAATAATTGGGCAGAAGAGATAAATAGGAACTTTTCCAAAAAAAGACATGCAGGTGGCTAATAGACGTATGAAAAATGTTCATCACTTATAACACTGGTCAACAAATTTTTACAAAAGTCATGTTACTGAAATAAAATTAGTCATTTCCTATCAATTTATTTATGCTCAACATGAATATAACAGTCAAATTCTAATTTTGGCTCTAGTTTTTTTTTGTAATCTGCAATAAATTGATGTTAACATCACGAAATGCATGCCAATAGTAATAGGCCTACGGTTATTACCTGTAGAAAATCAAGTCATAGATTACTTCTTAGATTTCTTCGCTTGTCTCTTGCACAGCTGTTCAGGAGCATCTCTGGGGAGTGTCCAGCAGTAGTCAGCCAGCATTGCAGTGGACCATTTTCCCTGGTATCTTTGTTCCATTGATGCGATATCTTGATGAAAACGTTCTTCATATTCATCACTAACCATACCACAGTTTTCAGGGAAGAAATCCAGATGGGAATGAAGGAAGTGGATCTTTAGAGACATATTGCAGCCAAGTTTCTGATACTACATCAGCATGTCTTCTACTAGTTCCTTGTAGTTTTTTGCCCTAACATTCCCAAGAACGTTTGTAGACACTAGGTGAAAAGCATTCCATGCTTGTTTCGCATCACCCTGCAGCAAGCTGTTGGACCAGTCATCTTTGAAGAGCTCTCAAATCTGAGGACGCATAAAACTCCCCCTTTAATCTTTGCTTCACTGAGTCGAGGAAATTTTTCATGCAGGTATTGGAAAGCTGGCGAGGTCCTGTCGTGGGTTTCATGAAATTCTTCATCAAACCTAGTTTGATGTGAAGGGGTGGTAGCAGGATTTTTGTGAGCCTCGACCAGAGCTGGGTGCTGGATATTCTTCTCTCCAACTGCTACATTTTGTCTGTGAGTCCATTCCTTCCGCAAGTAGTGCAATTCACTTGCTTGGCTATTCCATTCAAATAAGAAACACATGTATTTTGTATATCCCTGCTGCAGTCCCACTAAAAGGACCACTAGCTTCTAATCACCACAGATGTGCCAGCTGTACTTGTTATACTCAATGGAATTCAGTAGCTGCTTTAAGTTATTTTGTCTCTTTCATGTGGAGAGCATGCGCTACTGGAATAAATGGAAGACAGTTTCCATTTTGCAAAAGCACAGCCTTAAGACTCAGTTTCAAAGAGTCTAGAAATAGTTGAATTCTTGTGGGTCATGAGTGATTTCTAAGGCATTCATTAGGCTCTCAATATCGGAACAAAATACCAGAGTCCTTTCAAGGCTCCAACTACTGGTGGTGCTTTTGATACAAAGTAATTGTGACATCTTCTAGAAGATTCCATGGTTGGAGTCTTGATCCTAGCAATTCTGCCTTGTTCTTGGATAAGTCCAAATCATGAACTAGGTCATTTAGTTCTTCCTGTGTTAGTCTGTGTGGGGTTGATGATGCACCACAGTGAAAATCTGGATCACTGCATGCTGATGGAACAGGAGAACAGGTCGGCTCACCCTTGTCCTCATCAGATGAATCAAGAGAATATTTTGCTAGAGGTTCTGGAATAGGAAGTCCCTCACCATGTGGAACTGGTCTCAATGCAGACGGAATGGTTTGGTAGACTATACTCAACTTCTTTTGCTTCGTTATTCCTCCGGAAAGAGGAGGAGCCAGCAGAAGTAGCAGTCTTTTATGTGGTTGCTTGGCTCTCTCCACACCATGGAGACTGCAAACGGCATTGATGGTCTTTTGCCATTTAACCACTGTGAAAGCTGTGTTGTACATGGAGCACATATTTACGTGGGACCCAAGGCTTGTCTTGGTCACCAACATTGCATCCAAAGTAAAGATGATAAGCCTTCTTCACTTGAGAAGTAATACTTTTCTTCTGGTCTGCTAATGTCACTTCCCCACAAATGGAGCAGAAATTGTCCACACTATTAACACACTTTCGAGGCATTCCTGTTCTGTATTGTGTCTAAATGGGTAAAATAACAGTTCTATGGAACAGTAGGTTAAACTGTCTCGCACAAAGTCTGATATATTTACAGTGCTCAACCTTTCTGACAGGGCTTTCTATAGTGCACTGCTGACGTCAGCTTACTTCAGCAGCCGCCTGGTAGTATACTGCATTGCATCAGAAAATGATGCAATCAACTCTGGATGATGTGTGCCTGATGGTATTATGCAATGTGATGCAATATTACATCATTCTAGGCTGATTTAGGATGTTGTTGCAGGCCCACCATGTGGGAATCTCCCTGGCTGGGGATCAAACTCACGCTGCAGTGGCTGAGGAAAGTTTCACAGGCTGAGACTTAACCCCTTGTGCCACTAGGGAGACCCTCCTCAGTGACTTTAAAGTGGCAGTGGCAGGGGCAATAATAACTCTAAATCAAGGAGGGTCTCTTTTTACATCGTTTTCAGTTATTGGATATAATTCCCATGATTATGGGTATGTACACAAGGTCATTTCCTTCCTTTTCTTATACAAGAATGAAAAAGGAAGTTGGATAATTGAGCTGTCCAAAAAACAGATGGATTATTTAATTAACTTTCTCACATCACTTTTACATTTTGTACGGCATTTGATTTCTCCCTTTAGGTGTAGTCCCTGTTGTTCTCCCACTGCCATAGCACCTGTGATTCACCACTATAGTCACTTGTGCTCTTTTCTCCCGTTTTGACCTCCAACCCTTCCACTTCCTTATAGTTGCCTCAAATCTATGGTCAGCTTGTAAATTTTGTTTTTTTCTGACCCTTTGTCTGGTTTCTCTATATTCTGCATGTAAGTGAAAGCATCTGCTATTTATCTTTTCCCTTCTCATTTATTTTGGTGGTTTTTAAAACTTTCCTTTAAGGCCTTGAAGGCCATGTTGTCCCTAACCAAAGAATTTAGTCAGGGTTATTATTTTTTTAATAAGGGATAGAGAGGTTTTGCCACAAGGCAGAAATTTGGAATCTGATTTTGATAAGAATCAAGTAGTCCAAGACATCTCAGAGCTGGTGTTTAATCTTGGGTTTTGGGAAACATGAAATCTCTCTGGATCTAGGTGCAATAAGTATTCTGCTAAATATTGAAGCTGGACTTGTGCAAACTACAACTTCTCTTTGATAATCTTGTATCTCTTGCTAAAAGTTTTAGCAAGTGTATGCTGTCTTTTTGTGAAGAGACTTAGGAGGGAGAGAAAAGAAACAAATCATCATATTAGAGCAAAGTAGAGCCTCTGAGGAATTTACATCTTCCAGAACAGCCTGTAAGATTTGTTAATAAGAAGAGCTTTAGTAAAACTCTGAGGCATTACTGTCAACATGAACTGTCTTTCTTTTCTGGCGAAGACAAATATATTGATTAGCTTCATCAACAATAATGCTAAAATATGCCTTGCATAAATCAATCTTAGTCAATATTCTTACTTTGGATGGATGTTAGTATATATGGTGATTGTGCTCAACTGAATGCTGATTAATTACATTAATATTTGTCGTCCAGTGGTTTTGGAAGAACTCCCTCAGTCTTGAGTTTCCTCACAGGTTAAATAGGAATATTACAAGGGCTAGTACAAGGAATAATGAGGCATTTGAACTTATAATCTCATATCATGTATTTTATGCCTTGGAAGTCTTATTCGGTATTTTTTTATCTTTTTTTCATATCTTTTACATTTTGTATTCCCCTTGGGTAACCCACCACCAATTCACCCGTGACCCATCACTGTCGTCTCTTGTGTCCCCTTCCACTCCATTTTGTGCCATTATCCTCCCCCTCCCTCACTGAGTGTCTCTCTCTTCTTTGGTTTCTCTATATTCCTGTTATAAGTGATGGCATTTGTTATTTTTCTCTTTGTTTCTGGCTTATTTCACTGAGCATGATCCCTTCTAGCTTCATCCATGTCACTGCAAATTGCTTGTGTTTACCTTTTTTGAATGCTGAATAGTATTCCATTGTGTATATATACCACATCTTCGTGAACCAATCTATTTTTGGGCATTTGGGTTGTTTACATGTCTTAGCTATTGTAAACAGTGCTGCAATAAACATATGGGTGCATGCATCCTTTGGATTAGTGTTTTTGTGTCCTTTGGGTAGATTCCCAAAAGTGGTATTGCTGGGTCATATGGGAGCTCCATTTTTAGCAGTTTGAGGAATCACCATACAGCTTTCCATAGAGGTTCGACCAATTTGCATTCCCACCAGCAGTGTTGAAGAGTTCCTTTTTCTGCACATCCTTTCCAGCATTTGTTGTTGCCTGTACTTTTAATGCATGCCATTCTCAGAGGTGTGAGGTGATATCTCATTGTGGTTTTGATTTGCATTTCCCTGATTATGAATGATGTTGAACATTTTTTTATGTACCTGTTGGCCATTTGCTTTTCTTCTTTGGAGAAGTGTCTTTTTAGCTCTTCTGCCCATTTTTTTTATAATATATATTTTTATTGTTATTTATGTCTTTTACATTTTGTATTCCCCTTGGGTAGCCCACCACCAATTCACCCGTGATCCATCTCCATGGTCACTTGTGTTCTTTTCTATTCCATTTTGTGCCCTTTTCCTTCCCTCCCTCCGCCTCCCTCCTCCCCCGCCCCCACTGATTGTCTCTCTCCCACCCGGCCTCCCTATAGTCCTGTTATAAGTGAAACCATTCGATATTTTTCTCTTTCTTTCTGGCTTATTTCACTGAGTATGATCCCCTCTAATTCCATCCATGTTGCTGCAAATTGCATGTGTTTATCTTCTTTCCATTCTGAATAGTATTCCATTGTGTATATGTACCACATCTTCTGGATCCAATCATCTATTTTTGGACATCTGGGTTGCTTCCATACCTCTGCTATTGTGAATAGTGCCGCAATGAACATACGGGTGCATGTATCCTTTCGGATTAGTGTTTTTGTATCCTTTGGGTAAATTCCCAAAAGTAGGATTGCCGGGTCGTATGGAAGCTCCATGTTTAGCAGTCTGAGGAATCGCCATACAGCTTTCCATAGTGGTTGGACCAGTTCACATTCCCACCAGCAGTGTAAAAGAGTTCCTTTTTCTCCACATCCTTTCCAGCATTTGTTGTTGCCTGTATTTTTAATGTGTGCCATCCTCACAGGTGTGAGGTGGTATCTCATAGTGGTTTTGATTTGCATTTCCTTGATTATAAGTGATGTTGAGCATTTTTTCATGTATCTGTTGGCCATTTGCTTTTCTTCTTTGGAGAAGTGCCTTTTGA
>PVIJ01008229.1:0-75896 GCA_004024925.1 Scalopus aquaticus
TGAGACCCTTTTCTTCTATTATAGCATAACCCGTTTCATTACCGGTGATATGCACTTCTGACTTATTTCTCTCCCACCACCCCCACCCCCATCTGCACCCAAACTCTGTTCTTTCCCCATCCTTACCCCCACTCCACCCCCTATCCCCAACCTCTAATAACATTATTGTTTTTATATGGAAATGAACCCCCTTGTGAATGTCAATTACATGCCCACATATACATCATAGAATATGCTCATACACCAGACACATAGAGGCAAAGAATGGAATACAAGAAGGCTTGGAGAAAAGCATCAGCCTTGAACAGCCAATATAACACAACACAACCCCCCCTCTCCCCAGCTCCAAGTTTGTTCCACGCAGTTCCACATAGCTGTGTTAAATCTCAAATGATTCCAATTAAAGTTGCACTATGTAAAATCCGATTCTCCTGGCCTGAGTAGCTGCTGCTCTCTGGCGTGTGAAGTGCTAGGAAGAGCTGTGATATGCCCGTTGTTAAGCAACACGTCAAGATTCTTCAATTATAATGCAGGGTTTATTGCTACTCACCATTGTGCCTTTGCTGTCCTGGAGACTCAAGTGTCTTAAAATCCCGTCTCCCCAACAGATGCTGGAAGGTAATGTGTCTTGTTTGAAGTCATCATGTGAGAAGTTCGGCTTTGCTCAGTGGATCGCCCACCACTTGGTGTGACTTATGAATCTAATAACCCTTTGCAATATCCGCAAGCTTAAACTCTCAACCACCTTGGCGACTACAGAAGACAAAGCAACTGGCATCCGTGTTGAAAAACCTATAGATTTACGCAAACGCCCTCACTCCGAGAGACACGTTTCCCTTTGAGTTCTTACGTGATTCTAATGAATGAGCGAGGTTACCAATGACTGCCCAACTGCCCTGCTATATAGCGGGTGGTTCCTTTGGTTGAATCCTAACCGCCCGTCACTGGGTCCTGGCGCAGAAAGTTCCTGGGGAAAGTGAGGAGTTTTAGGGCTCCCTCATAAAAATAACCCAGCCTTCACAACGCTCCCCTGTCCACTGCTCAGGTCACACCTGGGGCTCTGGTAAAGCTGAGTTCGACTCGGGAGATTTCCCTGTCGCCAGGTAAGAAAACCTTCCCCTGTCAGGCTAGGGCGGGAAGACCGCTGGGGAACTTGTTGCTTATCAGCACCAGCAGGCTACGGCTTTAATAATAATACCAGAAAAGCGCGGGGGGAGGGGATGGGGGGCGGCAACGACGATGATTATCCGTGCTGTTTACGTGGCCAACTCACTGTGACTCCCTTGGTAAAAAGGAAACTTCTCAGAAAAGTTCGTGCCCTTCCCCCTTCCCTGGTCGTGACTAAGGGTCTCCAGCTGATGAGGTCGTGAGTGATGATCAAATGGGGGAGGGGACTAGGCTGTGTGTGTGTGTGTGTGTGTGAGAGAGAGAGAGGGGGGGGGGGGGGGAAGACTGACTTGTCCTTGAGAACATGCGTTGAACCGCGCATCAGCCCGGCAACTTTCTTCTCCCTCTTAGGGACTGATGACTAGGCGAGAGGCACCCGGGCGAGCCACTAGTTGCCCACAGGAACCTGTGTAAAACGAGTTCTCGAGCGGTTGAGTTGAATGAAGTTATGACTGCGTTTGTTCTAATGGGTTATGGCTTCTTAAATGTGAGTTAACAGCCCCAGTGCGCTGCTAGGTCGGCATGGCGCGCGGCTGAGAGTGGAGCTGCGGGCAAAGACAAGGAGGGGTGCTACCGCAGCTACACCCCGCTCCGCGTCCTCTGGGTGCCTCTTCCCCGAAGTTGCTTCCGCATAGTCCAGAGGCTCCGAGCGTTCAGGTCCCGAGGCGAGCGCTGCGGGTAACCCTAACCGCGAGCGGATGGAGCCAGGGCTGGGATTGAGAGTAGCGGAGGGGGCTCTCCCAGGAAGCCCCGCGGTTAGCACCCGCGCTTCCCCACCAGTGGTTGTGCAGGCTGGGAAGTGGAGAGGTCACGTGTTGGCGGAAAGTAACTTAGAAGGGAAAGGGTGAACTTCAAAGAGAAGGGTGGGTGGGGGGAAGCACAATAAAACAAACCACCTCCGCTGTTCCCCTCTCAATCCCCACTCCCCCGCGTGTAAATAAAAGCAAAGACGGGCGAGGTGGGAGAGGGGAGCTGGTCTCTGCTGGAGACCTGGGGAGAACTCGGGAAATTTCAGGCAACAAGCTGTAACCCGTTCGTTGGCAACGTCCCCCAGCTAGGGAGGCGCTAACCCAAGGTATATTTCCACTGAAGCTGCCCTTTGCTTCCCCTCAGCCGACACCTGCACAGCCAGAGGAACCGAGGACGAAAGTAAGCCAGTTGTTATGGAGATGCCGGTTGCTCTGAGGAGCGCAAGTGTCCTGGGAAGTCCCCAGACGCATTTCAGGTTTCGTCGTTTGGCTCCGACACCATAATTTTACTCACCACCCAGAGTTCCCTCAAAGGGGAGCCCACCAACAGCGTCACAGGTCCGGGCCGTGGCGCTATTGACTGCAGGGATGAGGCAGAGAAATACTGCAGAAGATGGTGGCTAGCTGTTAGGGTTCAGACCACCCAGCCCCTTCCAGTTTCTTTATGCCAATCCAAAGAACTGTATTATAATGTTACTTGTATTCCTTTTTGTGTAAAGAGCTCAGTTACTTGATCCGATCATTGGAAGGAACAGAACATTAGTATTTAGTGACAGCTTCTATACCCTGCTCCCCTCCCCCTTCCATTCCAGAATTGCCTTCTTTACAGAAAACAGACTTTACTTTCTAATTCTGTATCTGGACTTGTCTTCATTGGAGTCTGCATTGGTACCTGGTTATTATTACTAAAAGTCAGTCCAGAGTTCAGTTGATACTGTTCTAGAGTTGTTTCCAAAGCCAACCCAGCTTTACCTTAGGCTCCAGGCAAGGTACCTATATACAAATGCTCACTGGTTCTCATTAGGGACAGTTCAAGACTTACCAAACTCCTGGAGACCTGAGGTAGGTCACCATAAAAGGATGCCAGACACGCTCGCAGTCATCAACACAACATAAAGGGCTGCTCAAATTGTCCACAAACTGCCACTTTTTGTTGATCCATGAATTAGCCAGCAGATGCTGCCCTAAGACTGGACAGCTGGCACATACCATCCTCAGAGGTCTTGGGGTACAGGTTTTGCCCAGACCATAATTCATAATGCTTTAATTAAGTTATCTTGCCTATTCAGTGACTCCAGTGTACAGATCTGAAATCTTGAAATAACGGAGAGGTGATCACTAGATGAATGCATTTATTCCTTATTATTTATATGACATATTTATCTGACTTCTTTGTCAGTAATTTATATCTGTATAGAGACTATAAGCTACTTCTCTGATGCATATTTATTCTGAAATTTGTGTCATATTTTATGAGGATACCTGGAATTGTTGACTTGGGTGTCTGGGGATTCAGAACAAGACTAATTGATTATTTTAAAATGATTGAGAAAACACAGGATTGTATTGAGTGTATTTTCCAAGGAATATTTTTGACCATTGCTCTTCTTTTTTAGAACCATTGCAAGGTCTTACAACTCTTGGACCAAGGTGAGGGAAAGACACGCTATATAGTGAGAGTTGTTATAGAGATAGATAGATAGATAGATAGATAGATGTTGGGAGAATAGTGAAGAGATGTTGCTTGACATATATGTCTTTTGATTTCTCAGTGATATGAAGGAGAATTTTTATCTTGGTGCATTATCAGCTCTCCAGTTTCTTTTTTCTATCTTCATCCACTCACATATTTTTTCTATTTTTTCCCAACTGCAGAAATCCATTGTCTAATCTAAGCAAAGGTTGTAGTCATTTCATTTGTTAAAATAGATGCCAAGCACCGTACCTGCCACAATTTTAATCTTGGGTGCACTTATTTCTAAGGTCATTTCATTTTCTCTGCACAACCCTAGTCAGCTGTGATATGAATATCACACTTCTCTAGGTTTATCTGACCCCATTCATTTTTAGTAATGGTAGGAACATTTCAAACTGAAACAGTAAACCAATTTTGTGCCTTAAAGTTCACTACCTAACAATGTAGTCAAGTTTAAACTAAAGTGTATTAATACAAACTACAGGAAGGATTTTTGCTTTCAAACCATGAGTACTGTGTCCCTTATAGGTGACTTGTTGATATTCACTTGCTTTCTAACAAAGCCATAGTTATAAAATATCGGAGTCTCATAATCAGTGGGAGAGAAGTACCCAAATAGGACTAAACAAAATCAGAAGTGAAAGAGGATTCTTTTTCCTTAAGGAATTAACAGACACTTAGAATATCTCTTGAGACAACATCTCAAAATTTGCTCTTAATTTCTAAAAAGAAATGTTGCAAGTCACATTAAAAAGAATGGTTTGGGTATGCTGATTCCCCGACCCCCATATCAAGGCAGAAGTAATGAGATAGTATTTTCCTTCTTCAAAAATTTCTTTCCAAATTTATTTGGTCATAGCAAATTTCCAATCTCTCCATCTAACCTTATACAACACAATTTATTTCCTTCCTTCCTTCTTATTTCTACTCCTTCTCCTTCCCCCTCAGTACTTATTTTATGACAGGTACTTTGATGAGAGCTGGTGATCCCTATATTAATAATTCCCTAACTTAAAGAGTCTCAGGCTAATAGACCCATGACTTAATCTATGAAGTGTTAGGGCATCAGGTGAAGATGACACAGTTAAAGAGAGCTTGGTTAATTATTGCCAAGATCTCAACAGTATTTTCTCCTAGGATCACTTGTTATAATCAGTGAAGAGTGTTCACAGAAAGGCTTCAGATGGTGCTATAATTGCTGTCTTGGAGGTAAACAACAACAGGAGCAACAACAACAACAAAAACAAAACAAAAAACAGGTAGCACAAGAGCTCTGTTTATGATCTAAGAAATGATTCTGACCAGGTAGGAAGAAAGATTGGCTCTCTTAGTCACTTCCTGATCTCTAATGGTTCTCCACAGGCAATAGAAGGAGAGGCAAAGAATCACGATGCACAATTTGGAAAGCTTTCTGAAAACAAGAATAGGCAATGATTGCCAAGAACCTGGTGTTGAGCTCATATTTAAAAAGAGCTCAAGGAATCTTCCATCTACAAACCTAGTTTAGTTAGGAAAGAAACAATCAGAGCATCAAAAGGAGGCTAGCAAGAGAAAGCCTTGGAGAAGTTATGAGTTACAATAACCTCTGTGCATTCCTGAGCCTGACAAGTAAGCATGAGACAGAAGATCTGGACCTGACTTAACTTAATTTCAGGAAAACCAGACAACCCCATAATGAGGCTGAAGCAAAGCCACATGGAATATTGAGGAAGAACTGAATGACTCTTTCTAAACCATCTTACCATAAGGAGATGAATAAGAGGAAGTATGAGTGGCAAGTAGAGGAATAGTGACACTGTTAATATGAAAAGTTAATGGGAGATTAAGACAGGTCAGGAACATTTTAGGTCAGACTTATAAGAAAGTATATGTAGCTAAGTTTAAGATTATATTAGGAATTGAATAAAATGAAAAAGCAAATCCTCAAGGACACACATTACTTAGGATCATGGAAAGGCAAATGAAACCCAGTAAAAGATACAGAGTTTATGTTGTGGTTGGGCCTAACAAGGTAGGTTTGAGATCCAGTCTGCCCAGAACATCTGGAGGGGAACTTTCACGGTACTAAACCAGGCATCTCATATTTTAATGCGCACATGAATTTTCTGGGCAGCTTGGTGAAAATCAGATTCTGACTCTAGGGTGGGGACTGAGATTTGGCATTTCGAACAAATTCCTGGGTGATGGAGTTTGACTATATTTTGTGCATACTACTCTAGTCTATGGCATCATTTGCATTATGCTTTCACTGAAAACTATTATCTTTATTAACTAATGTGAATGCCAAACCCAAAAAATAATTCAAGGATGAGATCTGTTCCTTTCACCCTAATGTTATACAAACCACAAACTCTGATTTGCTCCTGGACCCATTAATTCTGGAGAGTTCCTGAACACAGTAAACATCAACCTCTTATTATCAATAACATTACCATAGTTTGAATGTTTGTCATTTTGTATGTATTGGAATAAAAGAAAAGAGAATCAGTTTGGAATATATTGGACACATTGCAAAGTTGAAAAGGAATCAAGGAAAATTATTCTAGTCATGTAAAGAGGATTGGTTAGGTCATATTATAAGTCCTGAGCTCATTCTGGGTTTCTTTCTATAAATAGGATATTTTGGAACTAGAGAAAGGCATAGCAGAAGGCAACCAGAATGACAGAGGGATTTGGGGAATTTACTTCTGCTGAAAGGTTAAGGAAACTAGGTCTGTTTTCTTTTGTAAGGAGAGAAAAGATGGTACCTCACTGAGGTAATATCATTCTAAAAGTAGTGGAAGTAATAGGATGTGACAAGAGTGCCTTATGGAAACACGAGTAGAAGGATTCTGGCAAAGAATGAAGGCCAGAAGAATGGCTCCAGCTTTTCTCAAGGCCCTCAGTTAGCAGTGTTCCCACTGGCAAAAAATTCTACTAGTCAGCAAAGGAGTGTAAACAGATCAGGAAATAAGCGAGAGATAGAAAATGAAGATACAAAGAGGACCTTATGGTTTTCTTCAATGAGAACATTTTCAAATGGGCATTTATTAATCAGATAGGAGCTCCATACCTTTAGCACATGGTGAACTTTACCAACATTCTCCAGGCTCAAGCACTCTGCTTCTGTAACATATCACATTTCTGCTTGCTTTTCATCCCAAAATGGTACTTTCCCCAGCAGTTCAGCATAAAAAAAAAAAGTAGATAGTCATTTACACTATGCAAGACTCATCCTCTAAGTTACCTTTCCCCCTGCATCAATCCTGGAAATAAGTTTCCTTTTTTAGTGGATAGGAAAGGATAGGCCCTGCTTTGCATGTGAGATCATAACATCCTCATTGGATCCTTGAATCAGGTAGAAGAGATGGAAGAACTTGCAGGTCATCCTGGTGAACCCCATCATTTTATTGTAGGGGACTACAGAGTTCATATGGTCGATACTCACACAGTTTTTTCTGTACAGTAATGAAACAGATACACATTCCAGAAACTTTGAAAACTCCCCAACAAACTGTCTAGCAAGTGTCAGTCAAACCATGAGTTAACTCAGAAATGCAGGCCCTCTGTCAAGATTCATTTTCAGTTCTGTCTTTTCAATAAGACCATCCTTGGGAGGAATTACTCTCAGTCCACTCCTTTAGGTGGTCTCAGGCTGCTAAGAATGGTCAATAATTGAGGAGAGCATGTAGGAAGAGGCAGTTCTTTCAACTTCTTAGAAATAGACTGCTCATATGTGTTCTTTGATATCCAACTGCTTCTTCCTCCACCAAGACAATGCGGATTCCCGCCCTCACTTTCATAACATCCTTCTCTCCTCTGTATCCTGAATAAGGATTAGCCAAGCAGTAGAGGAGGAAAGAGTGTTCCCAAAAGAGAAAGTAGCTTCTGTGAAGTTCTGGCAGTGGTGTGTTGAGTCTCTAAGGACTCAGGACCTGGTATGGCGACGTGCAGGAATGAAGATGGGGGGCTGCAAGCCAGTTCAAGCAGCACTGTATTACACTTTGCAAGCGTTTTTATACTCTTTCCCCCAAACAATATCCCATCTGACTACATGCTATGTCTCGGCTGCAGCTGTGCCTAATCTCCTGCTTAGTGTTTATCTGCCCAAGCTATTTTTCACAAAATACACTTTAAGAGACAGCCAGAGACTTCCAAGGACACACAGCACCAGCAGGCTATCCCGGGGAGGGGCTTTCCACCTCCTTCACATGCTAGTGTCTCAGCGTTGGTCAAGCTGGGGGCAAGCATCCTTGGGTCACCTTCCTTATCCCTCAGTCTGTACTGTACAGTGGTGTTTTAGTTTGTTACTGCTATGTAACAAATCACTCCATACACTTAAACTCCAATCACTCCATGTACTTAAACATCTATTAAATCTGTATTTTCTGTGAATGGGAATCTCTGGATCACCTTAACTGAGTAACTCTGCCTGGGGCGGGGAGGGGAATTTCTTCTATGGCATTGTAATCAAGATTTTAGCAAGGCCTGCAAATATCTGAAGACTTGCCAGAGACTGGGGGATCCATTTCCAGGTAATACACAGGATAATAAATTGGTGCTACAGTAGGAGGCCCCACCTTCCCCTATGTGGGCCTCTCTGTGGGCCTCTCCACAGAAGGTGGAGTGTCCTCACAATGTAGCAACCAGCTTCTCCTTAAAGCAAGCAATCCAAGAAATAGAGACCCAGGCAGGAGCTTTGTTTTTTGTCCACTAGTCTCGGAAATCACATAACTTTACTCTGCCACATTCTGTCTATTAGAAATGTGTCACTAGATCTGGCCTACGTGGCAACAGAAGGAAAGTAGACTTCATCTATTAAAGGGAGGATTATCAAAGACTTTTAGAACACATTTCATTTTTTTAAAGGTTTTATTTATTTTTGCATAGAAGGATTGGGGTGTAGGCCAGAAATGCGGGGGTAAGAGGATTCACCAGAGATAGAGTGGAGAGCAGAACAGGTGGATCTATTGAAATATACTGCTGAGGGGAGCAGTGGGAGAGACAGTAAAGTTCTGCTGCGCCATGTGGGTTAGCTCCCTGGCCAGATGAAACTCAGGCCATCATCGTAGGGACAGTGCTGAGACTTAACCCCTAGGCCACCAAGGAGGCCCAGAACATATTTTAAAACCATCTTTAACTTGTATACAGTACCAAAGAGGGCTGGAGTTGGGGTGTGGTCAAAGAGGTACAGACGTGTGCGAGATAATTTTAGAGAAATAAGCATGTGGGTGAGGTCATGCAGGCCTGTAAAACATTTCAAAATGTTATCCTTGGGGCTTTGGGAAATCATTTATTTGAAGGAGTTACATGATTAACTTTACATTTAAAAATGTTCACTCTTGTTCCTCTACGAAGACTGGATTAGAGGTGTGTAGAGGTATAGAGCCCAGCTAAGAGTCTATGATAGGTGTCAGGTGAGAAAGGACAGAAGCTAGGATTAAAAAAGTGGGTGATTGGGGCCTCCCTGGTGGCGCAGAGGTTGAGCGCTGTGCTGTGGATCTGTCGGCCGCGAGCGATGCCGGTTTGATGCAGGTTCGACGCCCAGCCGGGGAGAATCCCACATGGTGCTGCAGACCTCTCCTGCCTCGCCCGCTGCTCCCCTCAGCAGTGTATTTCTGATCTGCCTGTTCTGCTCCCCACTCTATCTCTGGTGAACCCTCTCACCGCCCTGCGCCTCTGGCCTGTACCCCAGCTTGTATACATAAATAAATAAAATTCTTTAAAAATAAAATAAAATAAAATAAAATTGTAAGGATTCCACTAAAAATTATGAAAATAAATAATGTCAAAATAGATATCTTTAAAAAAAAAGTGGGTGATTGTATGACATATTTTGGAAGTACATCTCATTAATTGATTAATGCAGAATGAGGAGGAGAGAAGTTTCTGGCAGGAGCAATGGTATGATTGAAGGAATCATTTCCTGAGTGGAAAACATTGGAGGGAAAGTAGTTTCACATTGTAGGTGAGGGGTGGGGGAAATCAGGAGTCTATGACATTTAGTTTTCCTCTAGCCACACTGGAAGACAGGTTAAAATCATATCTCCCATCTATTGGGCATGAACTCGGGGCCAGGAGCTGTGTTCAGAACATTACCTGCAATCTTTTATTTAATCCTTGCAATAATGCAACTATTATTACCAAAGCACAGAGAAGTTACCAGCTTTCCCAAAGTAAAAAGCTTGTAAGTGGTAGAGCAGGAATTAAAACTCATGGTTTTCACATTACAAAACTCATGCTTTTAAGTATTTACCTACATTTACCCCTCCTCACATTCTGCCTCCATTAATATATCCATTATTACTTTTATTGCAGTTTACTTTGTGTTAGAGAACTGTAACAAGCCAATCTCAACTAAACTATCCCCTTCATACCCCCCTCACACACACACTGTGACTGGCGTATAATTGAAACTTAATATAATTTTGCAACATGAATGGGAATTAAACTGCTCCTTTTATCTCTGGGAAGACTTTTTTTTCTAACCTCATATAACATAGAAACATAGATTGGAATGCAAGATGAGACTGGAAGGAGAGCATTTGAAACCAATTGTTTTCCAGGAAAGTTAGAACTTCTTCTGGCATACCCCTTTGCTCTGTCTTCATCCTAGATGGTAGCAGATGTATTCAGAAGAAGCCTAGACAGAACATGGGACAACTTCTTTCCAAGATGCAGGTTATTCTTGAAACTCAAGAGCTATAAATCAAAGATGGAATATACACTGCAAATTAGGGGGCACTAATGTGATGACTCAGAGTCCCAGAATGGGTCTGAGTTTGCAAGTCACTGAGATGTTCCCAAAGTCTTGACAGACCTGCTTTAAGGCAGAAACAAGGACATCATATTCTCTAATATTGCTGTGATTCAGAATCTAAATAGTGACCTGAAAACCAGAAATGTCAGTCAAGAAATGGGAAAAAGAACGAACAGGCTGGAGATCTAAGTCTACTGAGAGGCCCATGAGCCTGGTGACTTGGAATAAAGACAACTGTGAAATCCTGAAATTTCAAAAGAAAAGGAGGACTCTCTCTGATCCCCTACTCTGGGTTTTTCTTGATGTCCTCTGCTTCTGTTTCATGTCTCCTGTAAGGTAGGATATAAGTCTTAAGGGCATCTGATATCTTGGAAAAAGAGCTACACTAACAAGAACTTTCATTCTGACTTTATTAGCAATTGGATTGTCTGACCTTGGCAAACTAAGTTATGTTGCTGGACCTCAGTATTTCCACTATTATAAGACATTAGTTATAAGCTGAACTGTATGCCTCTTCTGCCCCCCACCCCCCACCATTTATATGTTGAAGTCCTAATCTTCAGTACCTCATAACGTAACCATATGTAGAACTAGGGTCTTTAAGGAGGTGATTAAGTTAAAGCAAGGGTGTCTGGGTAGGGCTCTGATCTCATATGACTGGTGTCCTCATAAGAAGAGGGTAAGTGTGCACAGAGGAAAGGCCCTAAGGCAAAAGGTGGTCATCTGAAAACCGAGGAGAGAGGTCTCAGAGGAAACCAACTCCTGTGGTATCTTGACCTTGGACTTCAAGCCTCCAGAACAGTGAAAAAATACATTTCTATTGTTACGACCAGGCGTGGTATTTTGTTATGTCTGCCCCAGCAAACTAACACATATATCAAATAGCCAAATTATTGGCTATATTATTTCTGTGTAATTTCCTTCAATAGGTTTCATATTGGGTCTAATTAAAGGTGACTGAAAATTCCTTGGCAGTTATCTTATCAAGAAGTGGGATCTATATGTCCCTCTAAATCTTGAAGGGCTTTGTGACTGCTTTGACAAATAGAACACAGCAAGAGTTTCTTGCTGGGCCAGTTTCTGGGCCCAGGTCTTAAGAGATTCTTAGCTTCTTCCTGTCTCTTGGAACTTTTGTGCTTAGATCTCTGGGCTACCATGTTAGAAGTCCAGCTACCATGTTGGAAAGACCACATAAGAGGCCACGAAACCATGTAGAGAGGAAGAAGGGCCCAGCTGAGCCCAGCCTTATTGGTCCTGCCAACATGCTACATGTATGAGGTGAAACGGTCTTGCAACCTCCAGGTCAGACTAGTCCTGGCAGCTGAAGGGCACCAAGTGACCCTGGTTGACATCATGTGGAATGAAAATATTCCCTAGTCAAGCACTGCTTAAATTCTTAAATCACAAAATCAGCTATAACATGGTTGTTGTTGGAAGTAAACTACTAAGTTTGGGTGGAATCTTATTATACGGATGTAATAAACATTTCTAAACTGATTCACTGGACTCTTTTTTTTTAAAATAGATTCTTCTCTTTTAATTAATAAAGGTATTTAGAAACACAAGTGACTCATAATATATATACTGATTCACTGGATTCTTATGTTTACATCAGTTCTATATAAGTCTTCATTTCTTTAAATTCCCAGGACCCTGGGAAAGGGTCTGGCCTAGCACAGGAGTTAAAAAATAGTTGTTGAATTAAACTGAATTGAGGAAGCTGTGGCCTCAAGGGCACAAAAAAGCAAAGTTACTTATTTCTTGATTGTGTGAACTTCTCCAAGCCTCAGTTTCCTTCTGTGAAATGAAGATGTTAGACCTATTGATCTCTAGGAGGGCAATTCTGAATCCGATAGCAGTGAACTAATTAACATCTCTGCACTCTATATTCTCAGAGTGCAGGTTTGATATCTTAAATTGAGGTGAAATCCAATCTGGAGTCCTTATGTTCATTAAAAAGGCCTAACGACATTGCTTAGAAGTGTCACATGCTGATCTGCCCAAATTCCAACAGGGGTAATTGCATTCTGACAACTTTAAGTCCCCCTGTACTCTTCACTTAGATGAGGTAGGCTTCGCTTCCTGTTCTGAATTATTTTTGCACTGCTGTCCTCAGCTGTTAAACAGAGATGTCACCTCATTTATAAGTCATTTTTCCTCTTCCTTTGCAAGGGCTATGTACTTTTGCTGAGGTTTAATAATAATTTTGACCAGTTAAGACATTGTATGACTTTGGTTAATTCCCATGGATAAAAGGCTGTTCCCGCATACTATATCAGAACTCTTTTAGAACCTTATTATTTGCCCTCCAGTGCTAAAAAATGATACTGAGACAAAAATTCAGTTGCAGTGATTGTTCCATGTTTTTATGGGAGGAGAATGAAATCTGATGAGAATTTGAACTCCTCTTTTATAGAGGTGTGAGCTTGGCTCTAAAATTTGCCAGGGGACTCATGTGTTACTTTATCATTAAGGAACTATAGATGCTAATGGGTTGTACTTTTGATACTGAACACCCTGAACCTAATCATCGATAACTTTCAACCTAATAAAGGACTGAAAACATATGTGAAAGTTATTAGAAAGTTAGGCAGCTCCAAATATTGCTCTGACCATTATTATATTTATTTCTTTATTTTCTGTCTTTGTCAAGGAATGTAGAATTGGGAACTAATGTTGCCACCATATCCAGTTCCAGCAAGATGCCTCTGCAAAATCACTTGTTTAATATGAAGGAGGTAATTTAACCCATTTTATGAAGCTTTATTTTATTAGCAGTTGCTATAATAGGTTTGCATCTGATCATTTTTCTTTGGTTATAATAATAACATCTTTATCCACTTAATGATGAAATTTTCTCCACTCCTTTGATGTCTGTGCTAATTGCTATCTATTGTAATATTTAAAATCAGAATTAGAATGAGTTCCTTCCTTCATCTGTAGCTCTTTAAAAAAGTCAAGTTGTGAACACAATGACATCAAATCAAACCCTAACTCAAGGTCTATAATAATCTTACCTAACAGCTCAATGACTCTGCTATTATAAATAGATGGCTCATTCTTTCCATCACCAAATGTTTACTGAGTACTTCCTTTGGCTAAGTATGGGAGCTGAAAAGACGGCTACACCGGATATGAACCTGTTACCCCTCTCTTCCTTGATATGGATAGAATATCTGTTGGAAAAAAAAAGCCTGACAATTTCACAAATTATGTATCTGGAGTTGAGATGAGTGAAAATGGGATATGGAAGAGAGAAAAGTGGGGGGAGGTGAACATATATTACAAAGTAAATATTCTGTATCATAAGTAGTTTTAGACTCTTTCTCTGGAATGTCTTCTCAGAAAATGCACCCAGTTTCTAAACTTGGCTTAGAATTCTAGAGTATTCACAGACCCACAGAAGCCGTTCCATGCAACCCAGCTCTGTACCAATATATTTGGATGAAATTGAGAAAACATTTAAATTGTTACACAAAGCATGCAGTCTGCTACTTCCAAGATTTCCCACATGATTACTGACCTTACCCCAGAGTTTTATGCATTGCTTATTCAGGTCACCTAAGACAGGAAGTTTCCTGCTAAAAGGTCAGAGTATCTGTATAATCTTCAGTTTACCATCATTATTATAGTTAATCAAAATTCTTAGGGATGGGGGATGATCAGAATTTGTCTGAGGATTTTATGGATATAGATTAAAATAACCACAGATATTGCAAGATGGCAAATGCAGGCGAGCCCTGGTGTCCTGGCTCCTGGAAGATTCCCACCTGGTTCTGTGCAGTACTATCTTCGCTACATGTTAAAGATTTTTCTCTTTCAATCACTATGCCCCTTGAAGTTGCCTGAGCTATTGTTCTGGCCACTGGGGAGAAGTCACAAGGCAGCTTGGATAGGAATGAACAAAGCTTTAGGGAAAAAAATGGAGGTTACTTTTGGGCAATCATTGGCTGAATCCTCATTAGATGATAAGAAGAATCTAATACTGGGCCTCCCTGGGTGGTGCAATGGGTTGAACTCAGCGCTATGGAGCTGTCTGTCGGCAGCTGTGGCGTGAGTTGGATGCCTGGCGAGGGAGATTCCTATATGTATATGGCTCAAACCTCTCCTGCCTTGCCTGCTGCTCCCCTCAGCAGTGTATTTCGGTCAATCTGCCTGTTCTGCTCCACACTCTGTGGTGAACCTCTCACCACCCCCACAGCTATGGCATGCACCCCAGCTTGTATGCAAAAATAAACAAATCTTTTAAAAAATCTAATACAGCTGCTCAAGTCAGGGGATGCACAGGGATGGGGAGCGACAGGGAGGACCTGACTCAGTTCCCTGCTGGTGACTCCTTTGTGCTGACGCTGATGACTGATGCTCATCGGCCAAGTTCGGCCATCTTCCCTCATTCTATTCTAATCCTGTCTGTCTCAATACACCTTCTCTCATCTCAGTCCTGGAATACAAGCTTGATCTGGAGAGAGAAAATACAACTTGTTCCTTTATTCTTATAAATCTTTTCTGACATATATTTGTATCACAGTCTTGAAATTTAAGAGCCAAATATTTCCACACCTTTCTCACCTGCTTCCATGGTGACACCCTTCTTTCAGGTCGGAGAAACTGTGTAACTGCCAGGGTTGCTGAACACAGATTCATGGGAAGAAAAGCAATGAGGAATGAAGGCTGAAGCAGAGTGGGGAAGGCAGTGGATAACACTACAAAGTATTCTCTTTCCCTAATACCATTTCATTTACAGTTCAGACACTCTATGCTCAAAACTGTGCCAAACATTTTATTGGACATCTTATTTAACTTTCATAACAACTCATGGAAAAGGTATTATTTTCTGATTTAATAAATGAGGCATTGGAAGCCCAGAGAGGTTAAAGAATGTGTACAAAATCATACAAGGGGTGAGTCACAGAACTAGCATCCGAAGTCAAGCTTCCTAATTCCCAAATGCATTAGCTTAACCAGTCACTCACTACCCTTATTGCTAGCTCAGAGAGATACAATTTAAGCAAATAATGCTGTGCTCTCTCCTTTACCTCATTTCTGTATTTTTTTTTTAAGATTTATTTATTTATACATACAAGCTGGGGTATAAGCCAGAGTCATGGGGTGGTGAGAGGGTTCACCAGATACAGAGTGGGGAGCAGAACAGGCAGATCAGAAATACACTGCTGAGGGGAGCAGCGGGCGAGGCAGGAGAGGTCTTGCCGCACCATGTGGGACTCTCCCCGGCCGGGCGTCGAACTCGCATCACGCGCTGCCGACAGCTCCACAGCGCAGTGCTCAACCGCCGCGCCACCAGGGAGGCCCCCTCATTTCTGTATTTTTAATACCAGATTCAACTGAAGTTGCATAGAAATTGGCGCTATAAGGTGAACTTTCTTTTTAGCGCAGACCTGGACTGTGTGGTTGATGTGCTTGAATTTCTGGAATATTAAAAGACCCAGCTTCTGGTTGCTGTCTGAGCCAGTGCAGAGGCATCAGCTTTTCTTTTGTCTACTAGGGGTTTCTCCCACAGAAGCCCCCAGGACCCTTCAGCACCCAGGCTGCTTCCATGCTGTCCTTGCTTAGGGGTTCTGGAGAACAGCGAGCAATTGTTTCCTTCCCTTTCACCAATTCTCTGCTTTCACCTGGACCTCCATCTAGTAAACTCTATTCCTTTTTCCTCTGGATGGTACTCTGGCCCAGTGCCATCTCCCCAGCAAAACAAGGGACCCTCCTTTCTGGGATCAGAGATTTCCCATTCCCCAGGGCAGCTCCCTCAGTAGATAAGAATTTTTGGCTTGTTTTCAAGGATGTTGCAGCTGAATTATCCACCTCTGTGCTTTCTTCCATTTGCTTTTATGACATTTCTTCCATTCCCTATTGTTCTTTCTAACTTTTGTTGATGACAAAAGATACCCTCCATTTACATTTGAAAAAGGGAGGAGAGACTGTTGTAAAGGGAGAACAATACCTACAGAAGCTCAGCTTCAGTCCCACTTATTCAATTGAATAGTCATTTAGTATTTTAATAAAATAAAGGCCTCTTTTAGTACCTGCTGCTGGGTCTGTGAAGTTTATGATGCATCTTTTATACTCATTTCCATGTTTAAATTATAATATTTTCCCTCTCGCCCAAGAGCAGCTTAATACACTGTAGGGAACACTTTCCCTTGATGATGAAAACAATATTTTTAAGGTAAGTGAGGCTTTTAGTTGAAGTGTAACCAGGGGACTCATTAAGAGATGTATTCAATGTCCCATTACCTGGAATCTCACTTCTAAACTACTATTATATATGCCTGACTTTAAAATATTGTTATTTGATCATCTGGGGGGGAGGGGAGCAGGAGGGATTAACCATTTGCAAAAGGTAATGAAAAATAGTAGCACTTGCATACTGTCTCTTACAAAGACTCAAATGCTGATATTATCTTCTGAAATAAGATCTTCAAGGCTTACAGCCTCTGAAACCCAATTTGTCATTACCCAGAGAAGTATGATTTTCTCAAAAACAGTCTTAAATTAACTAGGTATGACAAGATTGCTCTATAAATTTCCAAGACCAGTTTATGAATTCACAAAAAGAGATGCCATCATCATCTAAACTTGAGTACTGTGTGGCAAGAACCAACATATTCTTTCTCTGTACAATGACTAATATGAAACTAAATTATAACCGGAACACTATATGGTGAGGCTGGAGTCAATCTAAAGGGGATTAAGTTGATTTCCATGTCAATCAAAGATGATCTAACAGTGCTGGTTCTCTACTCTGGCTCTGGCTCAGGGACCAGTAGAGATTACAAAATTTTAAGAAACTTGAGATTCCATCTCAGATCTAAGGTTAGGGCCAGGTATTTATATTTTTTCCTTAAATAACTCTCTTCTTATTCTTTTGGTCAATCAGGATTTGAGACCATTGATCAGACACACATTGGATAGGAATGGTTTTGCAGTGGGGCCAGATCACCCAAAGCCAATAGGACAAGACTGTCTCCTGAGTGGTGGTTAGAATCACAACACCAGGGTTTGCGCTGGTTATTTCCCTTTGCCTGGGATTGCAGGGCGGATGAACTTTCTTTTTCCATAAGTTTTTGCACTTAGACAAATGTTTCTTCTGGCCAGAGTCTTTTCAATTTTTGATAGCTTTGCTCATCTCTGTTATAATTTAGCATGCACCGATCATACCATTAAATCTTCCAAGCATGCAAATGTGTTTCCTTTTTTGTAAGGGCCCCTATTATTTTAATGTCACATTCTACTTTTTCAATCAAGAAAAACAGACAAATAAGATTTTTCCAATGATGTGAGTTTGTGCAGAGATAACATACCCCATGGAAACATGTATTTGTTGCTATAAGGCCACCATCAGAGGCTTTCCCCACCCCCTCCCCGATTGCAGCCTTTCTTTCTTATACAGAAATTTGATTATGGTGGTTCCCATCAATAAATTTTCAAAGTTCTCCTGATTAAGTCTCAACTCTGAAACCTGCTTCCAAAGTCTTTGATGGTGCACACACTGCTTGCTTCTGGTCACCTCACTCTCTCACACCTCCATACCATGCTTCCAGTTAGGCACAGCATTTCTGGATTTTGCTCAATTCCTTGAATGTTGCCATAACTGACATTTTCTCTGCCAAGGATACTCATAATCCTCTTTTTCCTTTCCTTTGGTCTTCAACTTCAATGTCACTTCTTCTGTGAGATGTTCCCTGATTTCCTTACCCAGTTTACAAATGTTAGCCATGAGTTTTTATAGTGCATTTGATTTTGATGATCAGAAGTCATAGCAGGCTTTTTACAGCAGCTCAAGTGACTTGCCATTGCTTTTAGGATCAAGTCCAAATGTGGCTTAATATGTAATCTTGGAATCTGAGTCTTCTGTTCTTTGGCTCACCCTTCCTCAGGGAGCTTTTATTTTAGCCACTCTTTGTTACTTTTAGTTATCAACAACTGCCTTCATGAATATGACAAAAAATATCTTGACCTTTAATGTTGGATTCCTACTGAGATTAGGACTAAACATGTTCTTTGCAAATCACTGTAGGCGAAAAGTAGTGAGGTGTGATATTTCCAAGGTGGATTTAGTTAAAAATTTTTTTTGAAACATTCTCTTTCTTTACTACTTCTGAGATTAACTTTTAGAGACAGCCACTCTCATTCTTAATCAAGGAGTGTTACCCCCAGCTGTGTCTTCACTGAATTGAATAAGGAGGAGAGAACACTTCTGTAAGTACAAGGTCCCAGTCAATCACATTTCGCTGGCTTAATTGGGAGGAAGCTAGCATATTGATGTGTCTGCACTAGACAGATTCTGCATTTTCCAGTAGGGTTAAGATTTCATGTCATTCTATATTTTTCAATATTGGCATTATGTTACATGTTTTCTTAAAGGAGAATTCATTTGTAAAACTTTTAAATAAATTCACAAACTTTTCAGAAAATCCTTTGTGAAGCTACATAACTAAATATTCCATAATTCTCTTGGTTTTGCAAATATTCTTGCTAAATACATCTTTTTCCAGCAGTCATATAACAGGAACAACATCCCCCTTTCCTCAAAATTTTCCTTCCCTCTTGTGTGTCCATACTCTGTGAATTCCCCACTTTTCAGAAAAATCTGGGGTTGATCTTGCCTCACTCACAAGCTCTGCTATTTGAATCTTTTCAAATTTCCTGCTTCATGGGCTAATAATGCGCGAACAGGAAAAACTAACTGAGATGACATATATAAAATGGTTAGCATAATTCCTGGCATAGATCAAGACTAAAAGATGAGAGTTGTTTCAATTTCCCTTCAAGCACAGAGCATGTTGTCAAGCCTGCCTGCTGTTCCACATACAGTCCCTCCTCCATGAAGCCTTCCCAAAGGCTGTCAGAATTATTACCTCCTATCTCTGGCTTTACCCAGACCTCCTTTGTTCACAACTCTTATAATGTTTCCCCTTTGGGTTGGAAGTCACTGACATACCCCAGATGCTGTGAGCTCCTCTAGAGGAGATGCGCTGCCCTATTCATTTCTATGTCTTGAAGGACAGAAGCACTACCTGCATCAGTGGATGTTATGAGGAGTAAGTGGGCTCCTAGCTACAGAACTCCTAAAGGAGTCTCTAGCACATAGGAAGGGTTTAGTGAGCATTAGCTATTGCTGTTCTTTTTATGATTATTGTTAATGCCCAGTGTATGGCCTTGCATAGGGCAAGTACTTGATATGAACTGAGTGAATGAGGAAGTGAATAGAGGGAGATATAAACCTGTTTTCTTCTCATTGTAGTAACTGAGCTTCTTAGAAACATTTGTCAGCGTAATTGACCTGTGTTATTTATTTTAGCCTACCTGGTATTCATCTCCTTTTTTTTTTTTTTTTTTTTTTGGTAACAGCAATTCTGCTTTCTTTGGGGGCGCTATCCTTCTGCATGTGGTTCAGAAGATACTAAACACAACCTCTTGGTCCCAGGGTGAGCCAGCAATCCAGATCTGATGGCTCAGCATATTCTAATTTCTTGTCTGTTGGGACATTATGCTTAAAGTGTGGGTATGTGGCTCACGTTGGTCCAATGAGAGGCAGATTTTTGTTAGCTTTTCTGGAAAAGAGGTGGTATTTGCCCTAGAGTTGTGATTTACTCAGCTATCTCCCGAGAGCTGCTGGTGGCCATCTTTGCAGCTAATGGGAGAGAATCTGCTTCAGAAAAAAATACCATGCAGAACAAAGCAGATTCTCGCCTATTTCCTGAACCCTTGGATTTAGTTATGAATACAGATCTGCTTCTGAACCGTTTACTCTGATGTTTAATTAAAAAATGTGGTCTGGAATACAATGGGGATCCTCATGGCCCTTTCAGGGGTCTGCAAGGTTAAAACTATTTTCACAATAATATGCCATTTTGCTCACTACCTTGGGAGTGTCCAGTGAAGTTTTAGGGGCTGAGTTACATGTGATCTTGCCGTAGGTTGAATGTTAAAGCAGGTAAGAGAATGAAGCTGTCATGAAAGTCAGGCATTAGAGATATACAAAAAATTATAACTGCTGTTTAAATGAACAAATATTCAAAAATAATTCTCAGTATTAATTTCTAATATGGCACATATTGATAGCAGTAACCCATGTAAACAAAAGCCCTTTGGCATCATCAATTATTTTTAAGTGTAAAAGGATTTAGGAGCCAAAATATTTTGGAACTACTGAGTTATACAAACCAATAGATTTTATTTTTTGCTAAGGACATTTTTAGCTGGATGTCTGTCACTTTCAGTTGAAAGAATCTTGATATTATGCTTCATTTCATAGGGAAATAGTATTGCCTCAAGGTATTGGGATTGCCCTATTGGCCAGTAGCAAGATTTTTGATTTGTGGACAGAAGAAAATCTCTTTCCCTACCTCCCATAGTTCAAAAATGAAGAGAAGGCTCAGGGAAGAGAAACCCAGGAAACGTCAGAGTGTGTTGCATTGTAAATCCTGTTCAGGGAAGAGACCCTCCTGTCTCCTAGCAATAAGATCTGTGAGACCTGCCATTCTGGGAGCACTGGGGACTGTGGGCTGTTCCAAGCCATTGGAATTATTAGCTATGATTTCAGATGAGCAAGACAAATAAATTTTAGCTTAAGGGCAAATAGTTGTCTTTCTAATCCATCAAGACAAGTTTTTGGCGACTGAATTCTCATAATCACCTTTTCCTAATGGGTTTGTTACTTGGATTTTAGCTTTCATCAAAATTGTACTCAGTTTCAAATTTCCCAAAGCAAGATGCTGCTTTGAAAGTGTCTGAAGATTCAGTTGAATGCTGCTTTTGGTACTTGGGCAGGACTGATCTACATGCAGACAAACCAATTTTGGAAAAAGGCCTATAACAAACACTGTGCTTAATTTTTTCCTCTTGAACTGAGAGCCTGCAAGGATGCATGGACGTATTTATTGAAGAACATTTAAGCAGGATGTTAAAATGAGAATAACTGGGGGCAGGAAAGGCCTCTGAGGAGGTGACGTTTGACTTGAGCAAAAAGCAAACACAAGAGGCTCTAGAGTGCAAAAGAGCTGATACACTGGAGGATTAAAAAACAGGTCAGTGGGCCTAGAGTAGAGTGAGTCAAACAAACCCCATGAAGAAAGAGAAGGCAGGAGGCAGTCTAGTAAGCCAAGGCTCAATGAAAAGTCATTGAAAGATTTTGAACAAAGGGGGAGGGGAGACACGATGAATAGAAATGGAGGAAGTCTGCACTCCTGTCCTGGGCCTAACACCCTAGGGAAAGACAGTGGGCATTATTGCACTCCAGTTTTCTGGCTCTGATGTCTGCTCATGCTGTTCTTATATCCAAAGGCCATTTCTCCATTTCCAGCTGTTGAAATTCTGTGCAACTTTCCAAGACCCTCTCAGACATCATAGCTGTCTATGAAGCTTGGCTGTGGAACTGCAGAAAGTACATGGACATATGGTTTTGTGTCTTGAGTCAGTTACTTTTCTTCTTTTTTGATATAACATTGGTTTACAACACTGCATGTGATTCATAAGCATAAGATCACACCTACTTAGATGCATGTCACCACACCTACCCACCACCAAGGCCCCCACCCACGGTCCTCCACCATAGTTCATTGTCAGGCTCAATTATGTTTAAAATCCTGTGGATCTTCTTCTTCTTCTTTTTTTTTTTTTTAATTATGACCACTCTGTGTTTTGTTTAAACATTTATTTATGCACACAAGCTGAGGTGTAGGCCAGAGGTGTTGGGTGGTGAAAGGGTTCACTAGAGACAGAATGGGGAGCACAACAGGCAGATCTACTGAAGTACACTGCTGAGGGGAGCAGTGGGCAAGGCAGGGGTCTGCTGTGCCATGTGGGAATCTCTCCAACTGGGCATCAAACTTGCGCTGCAGCTGCCAACAGCTCCACAGCTCTGTGCTTAATCTGTTGTACCACCAGGGAGGCCCAATCCTGTGGGTCTTGCATAAGATTTTTACTCCTTCTGAGGCCCCTCTTTCATTTTAGCTCACAATCAAGTCTACTGCAAGGAGCTGTAGTGAGCATCAAATTAGTTGGCATTTGCAAAAGGCATGTGGCATGGTAAGTGCTCCGTAAATGCTGGTTACCTTCACTCTTGAAAGGCTATTTGGAGGTGGTTAAAAGCATGGTCTATGAATAAGAGAGGTGTGGGTTTGCATCCCACCCTGCTATAAGTTTCCTGATTGATTGCGGACATTATGTCACTTCTTCACAGGCTCTTCATTTGTATATGGAGATAATAAAATCTTAGTATTGCTCTACAGAATAAGTGAGAAAATATACTGAAAGCACTCGGCACAGTGCGTGACAAATAATAAGCACTCAATAAATCCTGGCTATTACAACCAAGAGCAGTACCTAGAGTGGGTGCTTCATGAAACATAGATAGTGTGATCTATGAATACGTTTTGAATGAATAACTGTTGATGGGGGTTGGTCTAGAGAATGAGCATCTGGGTAATTCTAGGGAGGGAAAGAGTGGGAAGCTGACCCACACATGTAGGAGAACCTGGACATCCACTGGTAAATAGCAAAAGGGAGCACAGGAGGCAATGGAAGATGGTGGTGACCAACTTTACCTTTTTCACAATTTTGTTGCATGAACAACACCAACTGAATCTCCTAAGTTATAAACATCAAGAATAAAATTCTTAAAAGATACAATTGAATTCCAATGAGTCATATTTCTTTCTTGATATTTGGAGAGATCTAGAGTCCAGACGTGATAGCTCCCACAGAATGAATGCATTTTTTTTTAAATCTCTGCTGGTGTCGCAATAAGCTTTCCAGCCCCACTCAGGGAGGGCGTGGGCATCCAGGCTGATTGTCCTTGACTAGGTTACATATCACAAGTGTTCTAATACACCCCTAAATCAAAGGGGTGAAACTGTCCAAAGTCCTGGAGTAAAGAAAGAAAGAAGGCTCCAGATCAACATTGATTGTTGATGACTTAGTAACTCTTCCTTAGCACAAGTTCATACTCAAAAGGTTCTTGAGTTCTAAAATATCCCCCAATGGGTGACACAGGTTCATCCCTGGCATGGTGGCTTTTCACACAGACACTCACCTCCAAATATTGGAATTAAAACAAAAGAAAATAATTAACACAATCAAAAAATGGGCAGAACTACATACACACGCCTCCAAAGACATACAAATGACCAATAGGCACATTAAAAAAATGCTCATCTACAGTTATCATCAGGGAAATACAAATCAAAACAGCAATGAGATACTATATCACACCCTTCAGAATGGCCCACATCAAAAAGAAAAGGACATCAACTTTTGGTGAGGATTTGGAGGAAAAGGAACCCTTGTACACTATTGGTGAGAATTTAAACTAGTCCAACCCCTATAGGAAACAGTATGGAGGGTCTCTGAAATATTAAAAATGGATCTATCGTATGATCCAACATTTCCACTCCTAGGTATCGACCTGAAGAATACAAAACACTAATTCAAAGGGATATATGTATTCCTATGTTCGTTGCAGCTCTATTTACAATAGCTATGTTATGAAAACAGCTATGTACTCAAGGACAGAGGGGTGGATCAAAAGAATAGGGGATATACACACATATATACACACATACATATATATTTATGAAGACTACTCATCAATAAAAAATGACAAATTCTTGCCATTTGCTACAACATGGATGGAGCTGGAGAGGATAATGCTAAGTGAAATAAGTCAGAAGGAGAAAGACAAATATCAGATGGTCTCACTTATATAAGGAATATGAAGAATCATAACAAAAGATCAGTCAAAACCAAGCTAATAACAAACTCTTAACTCTGACTACTGAAGCAAGCAGAGGGGGAGTTTGGTAGAGTAGGAATGGGAGAGGGAAGGAACCCAAGGGAACATGGTAGAGGATCGCTGGGGCAGTGGTAGTGGGCAGGGTGGAAAAGTATACATTTGTAGAGAGGTTTGGACCTATAGTACCCAGAGCAGATACAAAGAAATAAACCTACTTTTACTTTAGTATACATAATTTGGAGAAAAATAAAATTAAAACAAAAACCCAAGTATTGGAGCTATATTTGGTTACAGAAAGGTGGGATAATCTAAGGAACACATTGAGTAAGAACCCTGAAAGAGCTTTCCTCCTGAGCAACCACTTTACACAACTCCATTCCTATCACCTAGAAGACCTCAGCAGCCTCCTCCCTCTATATTTGTTTCTACTCCTGTCCTGCCCAGCAAATAGAGTGCTCTTTGAAAAATGTTAAGCTGGATCATTTTATTTGCCTATTTAAAACCCTCCAAGCACTATCCATCATACCTCAAATAAGATGGCCTACGAGGCTTTCACTGATTTGGCCTTCTTTCCTATGTCTTTGACTCAACTTCTCATTCTCCCTTAAGTTGTTCAAGTATCTCACCTTTCTAAAATTTACCCTTTTTATCTGTACAACTAGCCCTATAATATTTTATGTGTATTTATTTTTTAAAGCAGTGGTTCTCAAACTTGCAGGTTTGCAACAGTAGGTATGCATCTTTATTCACTGTTCTGGCCACACTAATCCTTTGAAAGTCTTCCCCGAAAGTCTTCACATCTATTCTTTCCTTGGACTCATTGCATTTGCTACTATCTCTTATTGAAATGCTCTTCTCCTACATCAAATATCTTTCTCCCTTCTTACTATTTTTTGAAACATCATCTCCTCAGAGATGCTTTTCCCTCTATCTTTGAAATATTGCTCCCAATGAAACCTAGTCATCTACTATTCCTTAACTTGCTTTTTTTCTTCCAAGTACTGAATACTATTGTTTATCTACATGTGCACTTATTGTCTATCTTCCCCTGCTAAAATGTAAGTTTCACGAAGACAAGAACTCTGTCTTGTTCACTGCTTTTCCTTCTACACTTAGAACAGTTCCTAGCTCACAGTAATTAATAAGTATTTGTTGAATAAGTGCTCAATAAATTTCATCCTTGTAGTACGGGTTCTCAAAGTTTGGCACTGAACCATGAGAATTATTCAAGTTGTAAATTCTCTCATTTTAATCTAGGCCTACTAAATCAAAAATACTGCTAATGGGGCCCAGCAACCAAAGTCTTGAGAAACTCACCAGAGGATTCAGATATATACTTACAAGTTTGAGACTCATTGCTTTAAAAAAAAATGTAAAATACTATCATGCTTGTTGTACAGATTTAAAAAAGTAAGTTTGGAGAGGTTAAATACTTAAACAACTTAAGGAAAAGCTAACATTTATTACCAGATGTCACGTTGTAAACTCAACAAATATTGGTAACAGTATTTACAATATTATTATTATCGACTATCCACTTGGTGCTTTATTTAATCTTCACAGTAATTTTAATCAGTGGGTATGAATGTTTCCATTGTTAGATGTATGGAGACTCAGTCAAGTCATTCAAGGTAACCCAGAAAGCAAGAGGCAGAAAGATCTGCTTTCTTGCTTGTTTCTTTCCTTTTTTCAAAGAGCTCTAACCATGACAGATCACTGATGTAGTAGTAGATATGCAAGGACAACACATTTGGCATTTTCGGAGGCAAATGCCAAGTTTCCACAATTGGAAATGATGAATGGTAGGCCTTGACATCAAGGGAAACCCTGGAAAGGGGAGTAGATGCTCTTTCAGCTGATTTCAACACAGAGACACTGGCCCAAGCAGAGCTTGGGCTCATCTTTTTCTGCATTGGAAACAGAATTGTGTGGCACTTTGAATGTGGACTGGCAAAATCCCGACTTGGGCACCATGGAGCATGAATAATTGTGGGCTCAGCGTGTCACGGGGCTCTTACTGCCTTCATGGAAGAGACATTTGATGGTGATGGAGAAGGCTATGGTGGGAAAAAAAAATATATATATACACATGCTTCTGAAGTCAAGGCACAATTGTTCTTGGAACTGAACACCCTGAACACATACAGACAAAACCCCAAACAGCAAACTCCTAAATTTATGCTACAACAATCTGGTCAATTTAATCATGAATATTGATGGGAAGATTACTCAACTAGCCTTTCCATTTCCTTCTTATTCCTTCTCTGTTTCGAGTTTTCATAGCAGCATCCATTCATTTCCCAATTTCTACTTTTTTCATAATATGGAAGCAAACATTCATGGTACAGATAAGCTGTTAAGTCACTTACATAGATAAGACCAGCGCCGTGTTAATTAATTTCCACTTCAAGTTGCTCTATCACAGATCTGCATTTATGCAAGGAGGGTTTTCCAAGGATCCAAGATATTGTTGTTAAAGGTTTTGCTTGTAGGCTGCTATTGGCCTAGAATCTAAGGGTTTAACGATCTGGGGCAGTGGACTTAGAGAAAGCAAAATCACTGTGTTGGCAGTTGCCAAGAAACAGGACACTATCTAAATCATAGGTATCCCAAATCCCTAACTCAACATCTACCACATAGATAGCTAATACATTTGTAAGAAATGAGTATTTAGATGGTGAATACATACTATGAACTCAACAAATACACACTGATTTGATAAAAGAAGGAAGAAAGGAAGGACTTGCGCTGTATCTGTCCCATAATAGGCATTCCACAAATATCTCTGGATCAGGAAAGCACCTTCGAACCTTCAGTGAATGTCTGGTGAAGATTAAGCAAATGCTTGACCCATAATAGGCCATCCAAGAATGACATCAGAATGAATATGTAGTCAAATTTCCTGCCACACAAATGGCATCTGCACAGTGTAATGGAAAGACACCAGTCTTTTTCCTAAGAGCAGGATGCATACACTAGGAAGATATCTTTTTTAGTAAGTCTTTGTGTATTCTATAGAATTACCAGAAACTTGGGCTGTTCATTTGTGTGACAATGGTTTTGTTTCCTTTTCTACCACTTCTCAGAGGCGTGCAGACACTCACTTACGCAAACTCACACATTAAGGCAATGATACAGCTCAGGCTTCTGACACATCCGCATTCATTAGAGCCACCAGAAAAATCATTCCCCCCCAAATGTCTAAGGAGTGGCTTTGTTTACATACATAGATTCACTGTGTCAGCCTACATGGAGTTCTGACACATTCGAGGCTGTCAGAGCCTGTGACATCATGAGTTTTTCTAGACATCTCCCTTTGCTATCCCGATTCCAAGACCACGTAATCAACTCTGCTTAGCTTTCAAAAAGCATTGCCTTGGGATTTTTTTCCTAGAAAATAACTACAGCCACAATTGGTGTTTCCTTTACAACAAAGGTTCTGTTCTCAGCCTGAGTTTAGTTTTCTTTGTGTCAGGAGCACAGATGTCACTGGAGATCTGAAGTTTCTTCCTGTTATGCAAGAAGGCACTTTTCTTGGTCAATATCAATTGGATTCTTAATTATGTTTCAGTTTCTTCATGTTTAAAAAGGGGTTAATAATAGCATTTATTGTATAGGATTGTTGTGAGAGTAAAGAGTTATGGTGAGGAAAACACTTGAAGCTGTTCATGGAAACAGCCAGTAGGTCTATCTTTCCTTAGCACAGAAGACACAGAAATACAGGGTCCATATCTAGCAAAGAACCTTGGCAGGAGGAAAGAAAGGGTGACAAGGGGATGATCTTGAAGGTGTGGGGGGGCTCTTTATCCTATGTTGTTTTAATCTGGACAACACTTCACTTACCCAAGTCGGTTGCTTAAAAAGTAAAAAGAAAGTTGAAAACCAAGAATCTAGCATAACCTTCCATTTAGAAATGAAAAGCCCAAAGATTCAAAATATGTTGATTACCCCCATGGGTGCCTATTATAATGCACAGCTCTGCCCCTTCCCCTACCCTATCACAACTGGTTGCTTCATTTTATGCTCACAACTGCCCAGCATCCCTCTGGATGAGACATATGTTAACTCTCATTTTCTAGTTGAGATCTGATTCGATAGCTTGTCTAAGGCTATATAGTAAGAAAGTTGCTTGGACTAAATATGACTTTCTTTTATTCATTATTCAACACAATTTGGGGAACAACTACTACATTTCCATCACTGTTTTTATTGTACTCTTAGGTTCCTCTACCCAAGGTAGAGCTAAAGTCATAAGGCATGAACATTCTCATAATACTGCAATATTACTTTTCAAGGTTTTTCTCCCTTTCATTCTTCTTAAGGAGTCAAAAGAACTTAGGAAACCTTTAAGTCTTCTGGGGAAAAAAAAAGCAAGTGACGATGAGGTCAGAATCTACCTTTAGCTTTTCATTTATTGGTGTGCCTTTCACCACTGATAAAATAAAATGGAAATGTCCACCTCTCAGTCTGTCAGGAGGGCTGAGTGAGACAATGTGTATAGAGCCCCGGGCCAATAGCCAGGTCTCATGGAACAAATTCAACCAATTGGATCTTCTTCTCTCTCATGCCCTTTTGTCTTCCCAGATTCCTTTAGTCTTCCCAGATGTCCTTCTCAGACAGTGTGGGTATAATTTGTTTTAGAACCTTTTTCCTCTGTGCCAAATGAAATTTGTTTGAGTCCTAGCCCTTCAAGCTCCAGTCCTCTGGTGGGCGCTGTTGCGATATTTGCATGGATTGTCTTTTTAGGATCCTATCACTAGCCCTGGGAGGTAAGCAAGGGCAGGTGACATGACATTACTCCCGTTCCTCCGACAATAAAACTTGGTTTCAGAGAGGGCACATTCCTGCAGCCCGTGGTATCCTAGCAGAAATGCAAGTCTGGGTTTGCTGTGACTAGTGCTCCAGCCTCAGTGAGTTGAAACCCTCTTCGAACCTCTCCCAGCTGGTGAGTTGTATTTTTACATCAGACAATTTTAATCACTTCTCAATGGGTGGTAAAAATATCCTGAGGGAGGTCACTCCAACTCCGGTGTCTGTGTTGAAGGCCTGGAAATGTGTGGGAGGCACGGGGAGGGGGGTTGGATGACATTTGGCCCCCCACACCGTGAGAGTCGAGGAGGTGGGACACATGGGGCCTAGTCAAGCGTAAAGGAAGAGCGAAACTTTCCACGCACTGCCCTATATAAACACAGCCGCAAGAGGGAAGGTTGCCTACAAGGACACACTTGACGTTTCCCGAGTTTTCGAGGGGAAGGGCTGAGTCACCACGGAAACACCATCACTTTCCCTCCCCCAGGGCATAGACAACGAGGTGTGAATCTAAAATAATGTGACTGAAGTTTTGCATTCCTGAGTTGGGCACATACCCAGAGAAGTGTCCCTTCTGCCCACTGATTTGTCCACAAGCTCCTTACCCAGGTGTTTGAGGTACCAAAGTACAATTTGCATGTTACTCGCTTCTTCCCCTGGGCTTCTCTTAACCTGGAGTCACACACCTTGATCTTGAACCTATAGGCAAACCAATCTCTTATTTACTTGAAGACTCTTGTGACTTTTCATCTGCAAATAACAGAAGATTCAAGCTCAAGTAGCCTGCATATTAAAAATAAGGGTAGTATCTGACACAAGAGGAGACAGGAGCGAAAGAGTTGCTGGGCGGGTTAACTCAGGGGCTTTTAAAGTCAGCAGCTTCCTTCCACCTTTCTCCGCTGTAAACCTGACGCTGATCTCCCCTTTAAAGTCCTATGATCACACTGAAAGGCCCCCACAGCCCCAGGCTTTGCATTCTTAAATGATGCACCCAAAGGTAGAAAGAAATTGTGAAGTTTTCTTTTTTAAATCAAGGAATAAAGTCTTTCCACAAGTTCTCTGGCAGATGTCCCTTCCTCTTTTCTTTTCTTCTTCTTTTTTTTTTTTTAAGATTTATTTATTTATGCATATAAGCTAGGGTGCAGGCCAGAGGTGTGTGGCGGTGAGAGGGTTCACCAGAGACAGAGTGGAGAGCAGAACAGATCGACTGAAATACACTGCTGAGGGAGCAATGGGTGAGGCTGGAGAGGTCTGCTGCGCCATGTGGGACTCTCCCGGATCTGGCATCGAACTCGTGCGCAGCTGCCGACAGCTCCACAGTGCTGCACTTAACACATTGCGCAACCGGGGAGGCCCTCTTTCCCTTTTCTTTATTGGTCATATTACACCTAGCTCTTAGCCACAACGAGCTGTGCCAACAGGCCTGGAATAGTCTGGTTTAGATGAATGAAGACTCATGCCCCAGAGCTAGAGGGAAGGCCTTTTCCGCAAGAAGAGCCTGTCTAAGGGGAACACCAAAACTAAATCAGGGCTGGGTGGCAAGGCAGGAGGAAGGAGGGGAGGCTGTTGGATAATAGAAGTATCTTCTAGAATATTATCTATATTACCAAAGACTACCAAATTTGTTAATATTAACAAAGAGTACATGAGATGTGTGTATCCTGCCTGAGTCCTGACAGGTAAGTCTCAAATACATGTTCAGTATTAATCTTCTCTGCTGCTATTTTTTTTTTAATCTCATCTTCTACTTGTTACTCTTCAAATTGGCTCACAGTCTTAACTCATATTCCATATTTAGGATGTCCCCTTCCCATTGCCATGCTACTGTCTCACTGCTCTGGCTGCTCTAATAGAATACCATAGCCTGGGTGGCTTATAGAAAAACAGAAATTGATTTCTCACAGATCCGGAGACTGGAAAGTCCAATATCAAGGTGCCGGCCGATGATTCCACTTCCTGGTTCATTGGCAGCCATCTTCTTGCTGTGTCCTCAAACACTGAAAGGGAGAAAGAAGAGAATCACCTAGAAACTCTTTTATAAAAGTATTAATTTTATTTCCGAGGGCGCCTTCCTCATGACTTAGTCATCTCCCAAAGGCCCTACCTGCAAAAACCATCATTTTGGGGACTAGGTTTCAAAATACGAAGTGTTGGGAAGTGGGGGGAAGGGGAGGAGGAACAAGTATTCTCTCTGTAGCAGTGACCCCATGCCCTTTGGATGTTGGCTGTACAATGAAGTCTTCCTTGAGTTCTCAATTCTCCAAGATATATTTGTTCTTTATGTTTCTTTTTATTACACTTGAATTTGTGTGTTTTCTGAGATCCTTCTAGAGTGTGAGCTTCTTGAGGCTTAAACTTGGTCTCCCAAATCCTCTGAATAATCCCATAGCAGGACTCACATGGGATGGACCCTTCAGGAAATACCTGTAGAACTGGAGTGAATGCATTCTACTCAAAGATGCTGCCCCAGCTCTAGAACTGTAACACCAATATTGATCAGAACTCATGGCACACTCTTTTTAAAAGACATTATGGTAAAATATACATAACACAAAATTTACCCTCTTAACCATTTTTGAGTGCCTATAGTTCAGTTGCACTAAGTACATTCACATTATTGTGCACTCATCGCTCTGATCCATTTACAGAACTTTGAAGCTTCCTAAACTGAAATTCTATGAAAATAACCCATTAAAACTAACTCCATATTCCTCCTTCCCCCCTCTGTGTGGCAACCACCATTCTATTTTCTGTCTGTATGAACTTAACTCTAGATACCTCATGTAAGTGGAATCATACTTGTCTTTTGTGTTTAGCGTTATGCCTTAGCGTAAGTCTCTAAGACGCTTAGCACTGTTTCTTAGTGTAAAGGTCCTTCCATGTTGTAATATGTGTCCCAATTTCATTCCTTATGAAGGCTAATCTTCCACTGTATGTACATATCACATTTTATTTATCTATTCATCTGTAGATGGCCATTTGCGTTGCTTCCCACCTTTTGGCTATTGTGAATAGTGCTGCTATAAACATGGGTGTACAAACATCTGTTCAGGTTATATTTCAGTTCTTTTGGCAATCACCCAGCAGTGAAATTGCTGGATCTTATGATAATTTTATGTTTCATTTTTTGAGAAACCACTAAATTGTTCCACAGAGACTGTACCACTGGCACATTCTTTTGACTTGTACAGTGGTAACTAATCTCAGGATGGGATGGGATTTTCAGCATCAGTCAGATATCAGGGCAGTTCATTTCCATCATCAATCAAACTTATGACTCTAAAGGAAGATGTGAAGCAGATGAGCTTAGCAGTACAGAGTTTGTGCTTTGAGTCACACAGACCTAGTTTTTGAATGCCGTGATCACTATCAATTCACTTGACATTACTGAGTCTCAGTTTGCCATCTGTAAAATGGGAATAATAACAGTGCTTACTTTCTGGGTTTGAGTGGTAAGTGAGTGAATAGCAGGTAAAACACTCCTTATAGGGCCCAACAGAATTAATACTCAGTAAGTGTAGAGATTAAATTTCATGATGATAATGAGTAATGGGGTGGTCTCAAACTGATTTTGAAAGCCCTTCTGATAGGGGAGTTTTAAATTGGTTTGGTCAATAGTGATATCGAATAAATGTTTAGCCTCTGATAGTGTCTACATTGATATACAGAATTCATATGAATATGACAATTTTGTCACCTGTTGCCTTTGCTAAAATTCTTTTGGAAAAGAGGAGAGAAGAGAAAAGAGGAGAGTTGAGGAGAGAAAAGGGGAGAGGAGGGGAGGGGAGGGGAGGGGAGAAGAGAAGAGAAGAGAAGAGAAACCCATCAAACTGGCATAAGCATAAAGAGGAATTTTACTTTCAGAATATAGAGAGGTCTTAAAGAATCTAAGAGCAATCTATAGCCAAGCGTTGTGTAAGGATTCATGTCTGGTGCCCCGTGGTATCTCACTGCTGCTTTTCTCTGGCATTTTCTCTGCTCTTATGCTTTCTGAAGACTGACTGACTTCCTTTGCTGTTTGGCACACACCATCTCCAAGTGCCACAGCTCCTAGGTTTTGTGCTTATTAGTTCTTTCCTCAAAAATGAAATAGATGAATCTGATTTCCAATCACAAATTCCTAGAAAAGTCTGATTGATCCTAATTGACCTGAGTCAGGTGCTCATCCTGTATTGGATTGAGATTAGGCTGCAGAAACATCATAGAACAAGTAAGAGAATATTCGGTGGTTCTGGGGAAAGGGGACTCACATGGTTTCCGTAGCTCCACCAACCAGTGTTCTCAACAAAAGAATTTAACACACACTTTGGCTATTTGTAATCACATTTTCAACTTACGCTCTCATCTTGCCCATCCAAGGGCAAGTGGGGTTGGGATGGGGGTACTTCTCTTCCCTACAGTCTTGCCAAGAAATTGAGCTCAGGTAAAGGAAGCCTCAGTCCAAGGATTCACTCCCATGTTTCTTCTCATTCAAACTATTTCATATGTTCTAGGTGCCATTCTCTTTTGAGAAGGAACCAGAGTCCAATCTGCAAAGGAGGACTGGTCCTTGGCAAAGTTACAGACTGATGACGGATGACCTGTCATTACAACAACTCTATAAATGTGTTTTGCCAGCACAAAAGGGGAAAAAAACCCACAAAAGGAGAAGATGAAGGAAAGGTCTTTAACATTTTGGCCACTGAAGTCTTGTCATCCATCAGGACCTGGAACTCTGCCACCCACCCACTTGGCCACTACTGGACCAGAAATAATGAACATAAGTCACTGTGGTTTTTTGGTTTTTTAAAAATAGAAGAAAATAAATTTGGCTAGAATCTGGCATGTCTGGGTTTCCAGATACTTTTGCTTATACAGGGAAATGGCCCCTGAGCATGCTATGGTAGTTGTCGTTATGAGAACCCCGAAATATCAAGGTTATCTGTCCCCATAAAATAGACCAAGCTAATTTTGCTTGACCTTATCAGTTTTTCTGATTACAAGTATAGTAAATTCTCACTTATAAAAAGAAAGAGACACTACAGAAGTGCATAACACATGACACAGAAAATAAGAATTTTCCTTAATCTTACTCTACAAATGTAACTGTGGAAGGTCTTTTGGTTTATAATCTTTTAAAAAATTTTTCTGTACATGTACACTAATATAAGTAAAGACATACTTTGTCTACCTGTAATTACTTTTACTTAAATGGATGAATACAATAATGTAGTTCTGCAATTCTTTTATTCATTCACAATAAAACAGCTAGGCATCTTTCCTTGTCAGTACCTAGAACTCTCATTCTCTATAGCCTGTGCAATTTTCCATTGTGTGGATCTACTTTAATTTACTTATTCAGGTCCTATTTACAGTTTTTCAGAGAGTGAGGAATATATGTAATATTTATATGTTGCCTCATTCTTTCTCCCTCTTACTTACCACATCTATTATATTTTATTGGGCAAAGGTGACTCTGGGGTTAAAAGTCAGAAATGGTTTCTGTCTATTCCTGTGGTAGTGTGATTGCTGTAAAATTAGCATCTCTCTTATTCATGTGATGCTCAATTATTTTGTTATTTATGCTCATCTGAAAGAAATCACCCTTTATGTGTAAATTAAATGGTAATAGAATACTCAGAGACCTACAGATTCTAAAAAGAGTCTTAGAACTGTGGATGGGGAGAGTCAGGCAGCAGGGACAGAGAGCTCTTCTGTATTTCCTTTCGATTTTTCCCCCTTGTTTGGTTTCCATGGGAATTGGTGAAGTGGTTGGGGTGTGTGTGTGTGTGTGTGTGTGTGTGTGTGTGTGTGTGTGTTATGCATGAGTGTGTATCTGGGCAAAAAGACATGGGAAAAGATAAAGTCCCTGAGCAGAGCCCCACCTAGGAGCTAGGTGAAATTTTGGGGGTAGCCAGACTGGGAGGAGTGACCCTACTAATTTAGAGCAAGGCTCATGACAAAGCTTGGGTGCTATTTCTGTGATTTTTATGAATTTGGAAAATTGATTCCTTGGCTAGCACTATGATGCCTTGGGCATTTCGGATTAATTAAATGATTCTGGGCCCCTTTATGACGAAGGTTGTGACTTCTGAGTAACACGCTATTGAAATAAACCAGGAGAACCTGGTCTTTATTATTCATATCTTGCTTGGGCTGCAAATGTGGGAAAAGAGCTTCAATTTAAGATGCATGCTGGCTGCCAGGGGCTGTGAGTTGGGAGGGTGTCATTGGAGAGGAGTGGGTAAAGATTTAGAATGAATTCAATGCATCTTGCTATTGCTTTCAAAATACTGTTGTCTGTAGTTATAGAAATGTTATTCTGTGTTACTTAAGAAGGGCAGCCTTAGAGAAGCTTTTATTCTTCAAGTGCTAATTTAAGCACAGCATGGTTTCCTGAGTAAAAATACAGATTTAGTGTGTATTCTACCCTACTCAATATACGATCGTGTAGCTGCAAAAGCCACCTTGTCCTCAGTTTCACATTGCGAGATACAGGCAAGAACGGTCAGTCTTACAAATCTGATTTTCTTTGGGCATAGGTATTATTTTCTAAAGATCAAGGAGCCTTTGTGATAATAACAGCGATTCTTTACATTAAATTGTCTGTTTAGTGTAGAAAACTCTCTCAATCCACAATTTTATATGTTCCTCTCTAGAAATCCCTGCAGGGTAGTCATGAGTTATTATACTCCCTTTTTTGCAGATGGAGAACATGAGGGCAGGAACAGTAAGCAGGAACCAGGCACACAGTGATTAGCAACATGGACTCTGCAGCTAGACAGACCAGGGTTCAAATCGAAGCTTCACCACTTACACCAATGTGACCTTGGGGAAGTTATTGAATTTCTCTGTCCTTTAGTTCCCTTTTCTCTAACATGAGGATAGTAATTTCTACTCTATAGGGGTTGTAATGAAATGGAGTTAAATAAGGCATATTAAACATTCAATATAGTGGTTGGCACATAGGAATCCCTTGGCAAATACAGACACTCTTCCTAATAGGCTCAAGGACACAACGATGGTTAAGTCACAAGACAGGACTAGAGCTTCACTCTGACTTGGAGCTGAGGGGCTTTTATTACACGATAAAACATGTTCCAAAACTCTTTTGGGGAGGTGTAATCTGTCCTGATGGAACAATCAAGAATCATCTGTTTATGAAAGCTGCACCTTCGAAGTGGACTGATTCTATCAGCAAGGGCCTATTTTAGAAGACAAAGAATGCAAGGTGAGTAAACACCCACTAAGCCCCTACTATGTGGCAGGCAGGTTTACAATGCAACCTCATTTTATCAGCACATGTTTGCTCATTATAAAGACAAAGAAGAGGAGTTGGAAAATGTAGAAAACTTGCCCAATTATGAAGCTAGTATGAGGCTGAGGACCTGGAGCTGTCCAACACCAATACTATCTTTCCACTGCTCCAAACAAAGCCACAGTAAATGTCCCTTTATTTTGGGGAGGAGACAAATTTGGGGTTGAGGAGGTATGGGTTGCATTTGGTCTGCCTGCCTGTTTAAAAAACTCCTTCCTCAGTATGATTCCCTGGACTATTTTGGGGCTTCCATGTCATTTCAGTCCCCCTTGGAGAGCCCTAAAGAATGTGCAAAGGAAAAAAAGAAACCCAAGAAATCTATTATTGGCGTGCACCCTCGATTTGCTGTTATGACGTCCATCCTGAAAAGAAGTGTTTATACCCTTATAAGGTTCTCAGCATTAGTTTAACTGTGTTATCTCCCAGAAGATGATACAAAATGCAATCTCAGTAGCATACGGCAGAGAGAAGTGGGAGAGTTTCTTGGCTGGAGAATGAGAGAGAAATGAAAAAGGGCCTACTACGCTGAGTCACTAAGGCAAAGCAGCTTACTATGGACCACATTCAGGCCTGAGCCAAGATGCAGCAGCAAGTCAGATACTGGTTGGGGCGTCTGAGATGTTCCTCATTGGGAACGCATCTTTTGCGAAGCTGCAGCCAGAAAAAAGGGGAAAAACGCCAACATCCTGAACATTTTAAGTTCATCAGTTATATTTTTATACAGTTAAATCAAGCACAAAAACAGAAACAAGAAAGTCATGTTTCCACCAGCTTTCCTTGAGCCTCCCCCAACACAGCCGGGTGCCTCAGCGCTCTTGTCTCTGTCATCATAACCCAGCTAGCAGCGCTGGGTGTCATGCATGGGCCAGGCGCTGGGCTCCGAGCGTCAAATAGCTCCTCTCACTTGATCGTTGCACAAATCCCACGGGGGTAGGAGTAGTTCCCATCCCCACTGCCTGAAGGAGGAAAGTGATGCTCTGAGACTTGAGTAACCTGATCAAGATTCGGAGCTAGAGTGTGACGAGGCCAGATTCAGAATTTGATTTTGACCCTCAAGATCGAATCCTTCACTGCTGTGCACTGTTACCTTAATACCCCCAATAGCTAAAAAGGACAAGAAATCTTTCAGCTCAGAGTTCCCACACCTGGCTTAGTATCAGGATGACTTAGCGAGCTTGATGTCAAACTGAAAAAGCAAACAAAGAAACAGAAACAAAATAAACCCCCTACAGATGTCTGGAATCACTCTGGAAACGTTTATTCAGGTTTGTGTTGGATCCTGAGTTTCTCCCAGTGATTCTAATGAAGATCCTATTAGAAATGATAACTTTATCTATTTGCCATTCAGTTAGAGAGCGGCAGTTTAGAATGATGAACTTTGTGAAAGTTCATCAAGTGGGGAGTATACCAGAACCGATTCCTGGTCCTGTCTCCATATTACCACATCATTCAACTGGTTAATGAACTGTCATGAATGTAGTCAAGTCATCAATTTTGAGAACTAGACTGGACATGCTTTTGAGGAAGGACACTGTGAATTTTCAGATATTAGCGAGAACCACTTTCATTAGGGAAGTTCTTTGAAGGTGATGGAACAATATTCAATAATCTCCAATGAACATGCCAAGTCCTTATTTTGCAATAAGTAGGGTTTAGAGTATTGGGGAAACATGGGGATCCAATCTGAGATATTTTCAGAGAGGGAGAAGAATTGCCAAGAGCATGACCATGGAATGGGGTTCTCTCTCAGGACATGAAAACATTCCAGTCTGAGGATCCCACCAGTTACAGAAGAGAAAGTGCTAGAAGAGCACCATAGAAAGTGGGAGTCAGATTAATAAGAATGTAATTTAAGAAGACTACCTGCACTGTCATTTGCCATTTAGTTCCTATTTAGATTATGATGCTCCTTTCCGTATTTGGGGAGTTTGCCTCTATGTAAGTCTACTGAGGTAGAAGAAGCTAGGTAAGAACTTGCTTTCCTCACCCCTAGAAGCTGTTACATTTCATCAATGGACTCATTTAGAATCCACCTGGGTAACTGAAGTAGGATGTCCAGGGTCCAGCAGTAGCAGAAGTGGGCAGGCAGAGGCTGTGTTTAATGTTTAAGCAGACTGGGTGTGCCCTGGGTGTGCCCTGGGCTCTGAGTTGGGCCACTCAGTGCATTGCCCAAGCCAGGCTCCCCAGCCGTTTAGTGGAGTATGGGAACCATTGAAAGTCTGGTCAACAAATGACTTTGCTACTTCACTTAGCCAGCCAGTTTATTCTTTGCAACCAAGAATCTTAACTTCTATGCCTCCCCACACTGAAGTCTACTGCCTCACTGCTAAAATTTCCCAATTTTCTGTTTGACGTATTCCAACCTTTTCTCTAAAAATTATCCACCAAAAAGTCCACTTTTAAAGGCTTCACCTTATTTAATCTACATTTGTGAGGTAGTGCTCAACAACACTCCCGTTTTCAAACATGTGGACGTCAGAGCTATTTGCACTAAAATACCTGGGTTCAATCCTCGCTCTGTTATTTAGCTCTGTGGTTTTGGGGGAATATTTTTTTTTTAACCTTTCTAAATCTTCTTTTGATTTTCTTTGAAAGGGAGGCAGTGACAACTTGTCTCCCAGGGTTGTTGGAGTGATGAACTCTGTGACAAAATATTCCAGTTGTTATAAAATGTATCTCATTGTGACCTTATACCTCAGACAATCCCATGCATTTTAATTGGCTTTAAAAACTGTATTTCAGGGGCCTCCCCGGTGGCGCAGCGGTTAAGCGCTGCGCTGTGGAGCTGTCAGCAGCGGCAACGCGAGTTCGACGCCCGGCCAGGGAGAATGCCACATGGTGTGGCAGACCTCTCCTGCCTTGCCCGCTGCTCCCCTCAGCAGTGTATTTCTGATCTGCCTGTTCTGCTACCCGCTCTGTCTCTGGTGAACCCTCTCGCTGCCCCGCGCCTCTGGCCTGTACCCCAGCTTGTATGTATAAATAAAAAATAAATCTTAAAAAAAAAAACTGTATTTCAAAGGAATGAAAAAAAAATAGACAAAGACCCCCCTCAATACTAAGTCAAATGTAAAAATTGGATAATTTTGAGAAAAATTGATTTTCAACTATATTTTGGCTCCAGTGTGTCAACGGTTTATTTTGTTGTTTCTGATAGACTATTTTGTCTGAGTTATGGCTGTTTTATAGGAACCTGGTGCAAGGCCTCTCTTCTGAGGAAGATGATCAGTACAATCTTCAAAAGACTGGGTATTCCTTTAAAGTGTATCTGGGAATTGAAAGAAAAACTTTCTCTTAATTGAAGAATGATGAGTTCTGACCTACTAGAAATAATAAAGCCGATATTTAGGATACTTGTCAATGGCAAGTGCCTCAGAAATTCCCCCTAGATGAAATGTTGAGGGCTTAATGGGCAGAGCAAAAGTGTTGGCACCTTCCTTTTTTTCTTTTTAAATTATTTATTTATTAAAGATTTATTTATTGATGCATACAAGCTGGGGTGCAGGCCAGAGGTGTGGGGTGGTGAGAGGATTCACCAGAGACAGAGCAGGGAGCAGAACAGGCAGATCAACTGAGATCCACTGCTGAGGGAGCAGTGGGCAAGACAGGAGAGGTCTGCTGCGCCATGTGGGAATCTCCCTGGTTGGGTCTCAAACTCGTGCTGCAGTGGCTCTGGATAGCTTCACGGTGCTATGCTTAACCCGTTGTGCCACCAGGGAGGCCCTATTTATTTTTTTAAATTTATATCCTTTATATTATTGTGTATTCCCCATAGGTTTCCCACCACCAGTTCACCAGTGAACCATCACCATAGTCCCTTGTGCTCTTTCCTCCCCTGTTTTAGTCCCTCTTCAAGAGTGTTGGCTCCTTCTTTGATATGGGATAGGAAGAAATGATTTCTGGACACAGAGACCTTTTCTGGAGAAACTATTCCACCATAGAACTGGTTGTCCTAAGGTGCCTATTTTCATTTAGAATGAAGAAACTGATATTAAACTCACTCAAAAAAGATGGGTAAATTTGACCTTTTTCTTCTTCCCTCCATGTCCAGTGCTGGTAAAAAATGATTTTTTTTTTTTTTAAGATTAACTGTTTATGGAAAGCTCAACTATGGTCCCGCCTGATCCCTGACATTGCAGACCTTTCTGAGTACTTTTCTGTGAAACTAAAATTCAATGTCCATCTGTAACCATATGATCCCTGCATTCCCTCTTCCCCCAGCTTCTCAACCCATTCTAACCAGGACATTGCAAAAAAAAAAAAAAAAAAAAAAGATGATGTTATTCTTCTAATCTAGGGTTGACCTCTACTCATGGTCTTGAAATTTTCCTTCCCTGTATGTTCTAATTTTTCTCTCTTTCTTCTTCTTAACTCTTTCCTCTTTTATGTTTACCTGTATTTTGGATTTATCTCCCTTGAATAAGTATATGCAAATTTCTTTTTCTTAAAATAGCTTGTCTTGACCCTGTGTTCTCCTCCAGCTATTATTCGTCTCTTCCCCTTTTCAGTTAAACCACTAGAAAGAATAATCTTCATTTCCTATTGTGCTCCTTCACTTCATTCAACTTCCTGCTTGCTCCCATTCCCCACCACTCCATTAAAACTACTTTTATACTGTTTATCAATCTACAAGTCAGTGACCCATTCAATCTTTTAACCTGAAGATTGACCTCACTGTGAGGACCCCTCTCTCCTCCAAGTTTCCTTCTTTTTTAAATTCCTTGATACATCCCTCATTTCCCACTAACTCTACAGCACTTGTCAATGTTCTTCATTATCTTCCTTCCTTCTTTGACCTTTTAAATATCAGTGTTGCCCAAATGTGACAGGTGACAGCTACTCAATAGTTACTGTCCCTAAATTTTGTTTAGCTCTTAGGCAGAGATCTTTGACTTCAGAGAGGGTAGGGTCCTACCTCAGATATGGCTTATATCATGGTTGGTCTAAACAGGAATATAAATACCACTTTCCTTCACTAGAGATATGCTTATAAATCTTATACCCAATGAGACATACCGAGAAATCTGCTGGACGACTTCTGAGATGAGTTATTTTCCACATGAAAGAGACTCACACAAAATGTAAACCATCTTGTCGCTATTTCATATTTTGCCTTGAACAAGGTAGAGTAAGCTTTGACAGTCATCTTGTGATCATGAGGTAACAACCATAAAGATAAAAATTCAACATGCTGAAAATGGCAGCATAGAAAACAGAGAAAGCCTGGGTCCCTGATGATGTCATTGAACTCTGGACTAACCTCAGAACCAGCTATAGCCATGATTATTATTACGCAAGATTATCAAATGTTTTCTTAATAAGTTATGACACTGTGAGTTGGATTTTTGTCTTTTTTGTAGTTGCATACATCCTAAGTAGTATGGCAAGACTTTAGTTTGATTTGATTCTCTTTACTTCTTCCTGTATTTATTTTTTAGGGCACTCTTATAACATCTGCAGCTTCAATTATTCCTTAGACCCTGGTGTCTCCCTGTCTTAATATGCTTGGGCTTGTTCTAATAAAAATAAAATAGATTGGGTGGTTTGAACTACAAATATTTATTTCTCACAGTTCTGGAGGTAACACCCAAGATTAAGTCACCTGCAAATCCAGCTTCTGGTGTGTTCCTGGTTCATAGCTGGCAATCTTCCCAAGGTATACCCATGTGGCACAAAATACAGACAGGAAACAAGATCTCTCATAAGCACCCTACTTCCACTGATGAGGGCTCTACCCTCGATACCTCATCTAATCCTATACCCCCCAAATGCTCTAACATCACATTAGGTGAGTAGGATTTTGATACATGAATTCTAGGGAGACAAACTGAGTCCACAACACTCTGAAATATACCATTTCCAGTTAACTTCTGTATGAAGTTATATACTCAGCATTTATTATATAGCAGACACTGTTCTCGGTCATTTGCACACTTTTTAAAAATTCTTGACAATATTCCTATGAGTAATGTCTCATTATCAACATTTTACAGGTAATGAAACTGAGCCCAAGAGAGTTAATTAATTTGCACAAAATTCACAGAGTTATTACAGGTCAAAGTCATGGTCTGAGTCTGATTCTAGAACCTGAGTTCTTAACCATTGTATCCTGCTTCCTACTGCTAAAGAACTCAAATATTAAGAAGTGTTTCATGTTATAGAGGTTTACTCTTCTGCTGGTTTAATCTACCTTGTCTGCTTATTATAACCTAAGTCTGCTTATTCAGAATGTCTCCTCTCTCTTCCTCTTGTCAGTCCATCAGCTATTGGAAGAATCTAATTAATCCTCTCCTCTCTTCTCTAGGCTAAAGTACCCCAGTCACTAGAATGGTTTCTCATGTAATAGGCTTTCCAGACTTCTCACCAGCCTGGCCATCATGCTATACTTTAAACACATTCTAATTTGATTGTGACTTTCTTAAAAATGGACAATCCTCGCTCTACCTAACATCACAAATGTGGGCTCACTAATGCCAGGATCAGTAGGTTGATCATATTCCAGAAATGCCAAAAATGATAGTTACTAACTATTGACCTCTTACCATATGCCAGGCTCTATGATAACTATTTTGCATGAACCAAAACATTTCAATTTTTCTGCTGAAGCACCCTGTAGACAGAGAAAAGAAAGTGTATTCCTAAGGAACTGGAGGCACATTCCACGCAGCATCTGACTGTCTTGAAAGTTCTTTACCACTTTGAGATTTAAAATTGGTAGATTTTTCTTTTTACTCAATAATAGATCCCTGTTTTGCCTAATATAAAAATAGGTTGTAGATGATTTGCCATTGAGTAAAACAGAAACACTGGGAATATGCCTTGTATTTATGCCATGGCCTCCCATACTCCCAAGCATACTGCCAAAAGTTCCTAGGAATTTGCCAGCCTAATCTGAGAAGTGTAACCATACATTATCTTTATTACTTACAAAATCCAGGCAAGGGAAGCACATTTGGGGAAGCTCAAGATACAGTGGCTCAGCTGTAACTTGCCCAAGTTCTCACAGATAGTAAACTGAAACTGGCTTGGACTATAGATGGGCCTGAATCCTCTCCACTGCGCTCTGGGCTGTCTTTGGGGAGGATGTGAAAATGCATATCTGAGAATATGCTTGTGCCAGTCTCCTGTGTGGCAGATGAGGACTCCTCTCTTAACACTTTTAAGAGAGCCTGATTCACAAACACAAACATTCTTCTTTCACTAGCTCAGCCCAACTCGATACATGATGCTCTGGGCAATTGTGTCCCTTGGAACCTGTTTCTCAGGATCTGTTGGGAGGACACAGAGTAATGAGAAATGTAATTTTGGGAACGAAATGCTGGCCTTGATGTTTATCTCTGCTAACTTTCATTCTTGTCACGCATTCTCTGGTCTAGATAGTTTTGAATCCTAATTTGGAGAGCAAACCTGCTTTATTATCCCTATGACAGGACGTGGTATCCCAGTTACTCCAGGGAGCTTTCTATTTTCTCCCCCCAGGGAGTTTTCTAGAAGCCATCTTAGACTACAGAGTTATTAGGCATTATTCTTATTGAAACTGCATAAAAAATAATACACGTGTGTGTACATATGTATGTTTCAAAATCCAAAACTACTTATTTCTAGCTAAGCAGGTTTTAAAACTCACTGCTCATTCTCCTCAACTTTGTCAGTCAAGTACTGTTCTTCTTGAAGTTTCTGAGAATGAGTCAGAAAAAAGCAAAATATTAGATGGTATGGCATAGATGGAATGAAAAGCCCTGCCCTCCAGGTCTCTCTGTACCTTCCCCTCAAGTTCAGCACAGAGAGACACTCTGGCAAAGATGCGAGGAGGTTGCCCTTCCATGCTCCTCGGGGCCCTACGGGATCCTGCTCCTCTTCAGTGTCCTCCTTGGGGGCAGCCCCCTGCCTGCTTTCTCCACTCCCGCTCTTTTCCTTTCCTTTTCCCAGAACCCTGCCCCTATTTGTGATGACAGTTCCTATCCCATCGTCAAAGCCCAGAGCATGAGGGATGTAGAACACAACTGTACTTGTTTACTTCTCATACCTACCTTTGAACAAATGGGAAAGATGAGACTCAGAAGAAAAAAGTGATAGGATGGAGAGAAAGGAGTAAACAAGACAAAGTTAGATCGCAAGCTTCTACGAGAGACTAAGTCAGTTGGACCAGCAAAACTGGTAGGTACCCCCTATGCCAAAGTTGAACTTCTCTCTGGTCTTAGCCAGAAACACTATTTTATGTTCTATGCCAAGAAAATATGGATTTGAATCAGGGGTGGGATCCATTGGTAGGATGGAGAGAGGGTGGGAGTATGCTTCTTTTCTTAACGAGAACATATAGAAACTAAGCAAATGGGTGACTCAGCCCTGGGGGTAATGCAGTTTTCACAGCCCAGAACACAGCAATAGTAGCTACTCTGAATGATCAAAGGAGACATGAAACGACTGGGCCCCGGCAGCTGGCAGTCAGCTATCTGTTCTGGTGGATCAGACGGCAGAACAGCTACAGGCAATGCGCTAGCCCTGGTCTTCCAGGACTCACAGTGCTAGCCGCACAGACCTAGGTAGGCCCCTAACCTCTCTGCCTTCCTTGACTTCGTTTGGACGCAGGCCTGGCCCTCCAGCACTGGGCCTTCTCCTGCTATACCATTTTGGTCTCTGCTAGCTGTTCTGACAGCCTTGAAGGGTACACCACTAAGAATGGATTCCTGGGCCTCCCCGGTGGCGCAGTGGTTAAGCGCTGCGCTGTGGAGCTGTCAGCAGCGGCGACGACCGGACGCGAGTTCGACGCCCAGCCGGGGAGAGTGCCACATGGTGCGGCAGACCTCTCCTGCCTCGCCCGCTGCTCCCCTCAGCAGTGTATTTCTGATCTGCCTGTTCTGCTCCCCGCTCTGTCTCTGGTGAACCCTCTCGCTGCCCCATGCCTCTGGCCTGTACCCCAGCTTGTATGTATAAATAAAAAATAAATCTTAAAAAAAAAAAAAAAGAATGGATTCCTAGTAAGGAAACAGATCAAATGTGGCTTAGCATTAGGTCTCTGAAGTAAAATTTCCTGGTTCAAATCTCATGTCCTACTATAATTGCATGAATTTGGGCAAGTTATCTACCCTTTCTAGTCTTCCACGCTCTCGTCTATGAAATAGTGATAACAGCTAAGCCACCCAGGGTGCTGGTATGGATCAAATAAACTAATGCATATAAATCAGCTGGTACATATTAAGTGTTCAGTAAATGTTAGTCATTGGGAGTCTGTAATGAACATCTCATTTGCCTTCCCCAGGAAGTGTAATGTGAAAATGGGAAATATATTTAGGCCTGTGTGATTTTGCACTTGATGTAACAGAAAAAAGCACTGGACTAGAAAGCTATTCTGTTGCTACTTTGCTGTCTCCCCCTGGAAAAATCTTTTTCTTCTCAGGCCTCAGTTTTCCCATCTATAAAATGAGGGCACACCAAGGTCCTTCTGTGACTTACATTTTATGCCCTTGGTTTTCAGCAACCCAGCAAGCCATTAATTAAGAATGGGATTTGGAGGGTTAGCTAGACATCCATACTACTCCATGCTAAGAGCTTTCTAATCTCTTGGCCTCTCTCTTGAGCAAACCATGTGTGGTGGGGGCTAGGGAGGGCTTATGTTGGTGCATGGGAAACAGAAGATGATTCAATTCAAGAAGACACTCTGGAGAAAAATGTGTGTATGTGTATTTTAAATTAGAAGTCCAACAGAGAGATGGGAGATGGAAATGGCTTTATTCTTATGATCAGAAAGTTAAGAGTCACAGAGTTATGACTAATCCACAGGTAATGTGAGCTCCAGAGGTGAGCTTTCAGGAAATGGATCAACACTTATGCTATTTTTACTGTCTCCTTTCTTCCCTTGCTGGTCAGAGCCTCAGGTGAGCCTTGCTCATGGGCAGGTGTGGAATTTCCTTGAGGTATTGAGTTGTTGAGATAGCTTAATAGCCTGTTTACTTTATGGAAAGAGAGATGGAGGAGCCAAGACAAAGGGTGCCTGATAGGATGGAAAATGAATTCTGAAAAACTTCATGCTTTATTGCTAAATTCAGACTCCAAAAATCCAGGCTCTGAATTGTCATTTGGATTTGGGTTGGGCGTCCTTTTTTTCTCAACAGATCTGGCCATCTTGTTTTATTTTACTCTTATTGCGTTATCATTGGCATCTCCACACAAGATAAGGGAGTCATCAAATGGCCAAATCTCGCCAATGAGAAGGGAAGAGTAGGGTATATTTGGGAGCCAGAGAAGGACAACCCACTTGGCTTGCAGATTTACATATTTTTGTTCATTAATTTTCACAACATCCTAAGAGATGGGTGTTACAATTCCTATCTCACAGTTACGGAAGCTAAGTTTTAGGCAGCTAAGAAGTAGCAATCCTGGTATGGGACTGAGATTCATCTGATTCTAGAGTCTCTTCTACTTCTAGAAAACTACATTTCCAGGTGAGCACTGTCTTCTTAGTCAAGAGTCAGGGGGAAGATTTAGCTTTCAATCAATTTCCTGCAACTCTGCATTCATCACTTGTTTTCTGCCTCCATTGTCTCCTCTAGTCTACACTGGAAGGTGATTTCAGAAAAGACTAAATTCAATAAAAATGAATGAAGCAGGTATCATGTGACATGCACTAGGTCAGACCCTCACAGACTGAACTTAGGTTTCAAACAAGTCACAGGCAAAGGATGAATATGAATCAGTAAATATTATAAAGCAAAAAAGAAAGAGGTCCATGATGAAGTATTGTATTTTACAAAACAAAAATCTTAAATCAGGGATAGTGTCTGTGTGTGTGTGTGCGCGTGTGAGTGTGTGTGCATGCGTGTGTACATTTGTGCTCCTAAAGTAATTGACATGACTGATTGATCATTCCAATTAATCACTCATCCAATAGCCTGAATGAACCTCAGAATTCTTCTCAAGTCGTCCTCAGCAAGTGGTTATCAATGAATCTGGGGTCTGTTTGTCATCTCTGTATTATAGGAAAGTTCTTCATTTTGTCTGAAGAAGCAATGAAACGTTCTTGGAAGATGTTATAGAGTGGTCCCCTTATGGTCACCCCTCATCATGGTTTTACTTTCTGAGGTTTTATTTCCCTGTGATCAACTGCTATCTGAAAATATTATATACAATAAGCTAATTTGAAAGAAAGAGACCCCATTTACTTCCTTTTATTATAGCGCATTGCTAGAATTATTCCATTTTATTATTAGTTATTGTTAATTTCTCACTGTGCCTAATTTATAAATTAAACTTTATCATAGGTGTGTATTTATAGGAAAAAACAGTATATAGAGAGTTCATACTATCTACAGTTTCAGGCATCTACTAGGGGTCATGAAATGGATCCTCCATGATAAGGGGAGACAACCATATTTGAGAATGGGCTTGAGAAGCAAGCAGTATTTTGGTTGCAGGGAATGCTCAACCTAAGGAAATCACATGAGCAAAGCTATGGAAAACAGCAAAGTAGAAGACATTTAAGATTGATGAGTAATCTGGTATGTGTGTATTTATATGTATATGTTGGTGGAGGAACAGAGTTAGCCCTTGGGAATAAAGACTGAGAAGTTAGGTTTGACTTAACCATTGAGGACAGCGAAGACCATGTTAAGATACCCGTAGTGACTGTTATATGTTGAGGGTTATAGAATGACACTTCTGGGAGCAGGGCATGAATAAGGTGAGAGGGAAGTGGGGAGACTACTAGACTGGATATCTGGGGAAGATTACCATGAAGGGGATATTTGAGCTGAGATATGAATGACCTACAAGGAACAGTCATACAAAGATCTGGGGAAAAAAACGCCGAAAGATGGAAATATGCTTATAATACCCCTGAAGGGGAAACAAGTTAGAGTGGCTGAAATCTTGAGTGAAAGGAAGAAAAAGCTACTCAAATTTTTTAGGCAAGGAGATACCTTCATTGCCTGACATTTTGAAAAGATGACTTAGGCTTGTCTCTTGGAGAATAGTTTGAAGAGCAATAAGATGCTCTCGAGAGTCCAGACTACAGCAGATAGTAGCTGAGTCTACCATGGAAGTCAAGAGAAGCAGACAGATTCAGGTTACATATTGGAAGTAGAAGTGATTGGACTTGACTAGGAATAAGTTTGGGGAGTGGCGAGGAAAAGAGAGCAATCAAGTGAGATTTATAAATTTGGGGTTGAGAAACTAGGTGGATGAAAAGAAAGGTAAGAAAGAAAGCAGGGGAGAGCGTAAATACTCTCTGTGTCTGCTTTTTTCCTGGAAAGGCTTCACACATTATGCACTGGGAGAAGTACCATGTCCCTGTCCTTGCTTTACAATTGGGCAGTGGTTTATTCTAACCTCAATAGGTTCTGCATCAAAGGGCACAGAGGAAATGCTCAGAAAATAAGGATGACCTTATTCTATTCTAATAAAATGCAAACGGAGGGTACATGGTTTTAACATTTCGGGAGATCTACTTGGCAAACTATATTAAAAGCCATAAAAATGTTCACACCCCATTGGATAAGAAATTCCAGTTTTAGGAGCGTATCCTAAGGCAACGCTCAGAGAAAAACACAGTGGTTATGAACATATATTAATGTCAACATTACTTAGACTATGATAACAAATGGAAATATCTTCAAAGCTGACCATAGGTGACTTCTTAAAAATTTATATATTCATATAACGTTATATTATATAACCATTACAAAAATAAGATATTAACAAATGCATAACTTGAGAAAAATACATGAGCAAAGGACAAAGCTGTAAAACAAGCACTAAGTAAATAAACACATAGGTGATATTAGGGAGAAAAATGTCATCTCAGCAGCTGGTATTAACATTTCCCTGGGTATTGCAAACATTGGGAAGTTTTACCTTGATAAGTTGCTTGCTTGGATGTATGACATGCAAGGGTACATACAAGCAATAAGAATAATCCCTGAACTCTCCTGCTTTCTAACAAGGTGCATTCCAGGTGTTGACTGCTGAATAGAAGCTAAAGGAAATATGCAAGTGGATGGGTAGAACAAAACTGTTCTAAGTGAGAGAGGGCAGTTAGGAAGTAAAGGTTCTGTGTGGGGAAGAAGGAAAAAAGGAGACAGAAGGGACATCAGGAGGTGGGGCTGGGCAGCACAATGAGAAGGGGCCGGGGTGAGATGTTTAAGCGGGTCTGCTGTAGTCAATTTCTTGTGCAGCCTCCCTTTCATGCCCCTTAAAGTATCTTCTAAATTAACAGTTTTCACAAGAGTGGATATCTGTTGTTTATGTCCAGCCAGAATCTATTTCACCTTCTGCAAACAACACCCTCCAGGGCTGGAGCCTGTGACCCAGACCAGGCAGGCGTGCAATGCGGCTGAGAGCGGTACACATCCTTTCTTCCTCCCATGTGACAGGTGTGGTATGGGCATGCGGTCCTGGGGAGTGACACTGGGAACTTGGAACAGTTGAAAAACCAGAAAGATAGCGCATGCGCTCTCTCTCTCTCTCTCTCTCTCTCTCTCTCTCTCTCTCTCTCTCTCTCTCTCTCTCTCTCTCTCTCTCTCTCTCACACACACACACACACGTATCCACCCCCTCCCTCCCTCCCTCCTTCCCTCTCCTCTCCTCTCTCTCTGGTCTTGAAGGAAAAGATTTAGCTTCTCAGCCAGAATTGCGAAGAAAGCAAGGCAAACCTTTGCTTTCCCCTCTGCCACCACAGGGAATAGCTTGCCTCTAAATAGCGCTAACCTAGAGGAAGGCAGAGCTGAGAGGCAGACTACAGACTGAAACTGGAATACAGCAGCACCAAAACTGAAGTTTTGGGAGTGTATGCACATGTATGTGGTAGTGGTGGGGGGAGGGTATCTTAAATATATATCATAAAATCTTTCAGATTTATTAATTAGTAAATTCTAATTTTACTAGAATTAGTAAAACAAAAACCTGGGTATTTCATCACCCAAACTCAGAAATCAAGTATGGCCATGAGAGGTAAATTACTCTCTTGATGGCTCCTTGGTCACAGGCTGCCCCTCACTCCTGAACTTGGGGTTTATTTCTTCTAATGCCTCCTTTACCTTTTTTAGATATATTGTGCTTTTGAGCTATGTTTGTATCTATCCTTAAAAAAATTACATATACTAATGATAGTATAGTATATGCATTCTTTTACAACTTGTTTTGTTTAATTCAGCATTGTACTGGTAAACATTGTCAGTATTTATATATATGGTATTAGCTCATTCATTTTCCCTCCTGCATAATATTTCTCCACTATATAATATTTTAATATGACTATACCATAACTTCCTTGTTCCTTCTCCATCAAATGGACAGGTATATGGCTACCCAGAAATTTTCTGTGATCCACTAAATTCATTTCTATCTAAGCCTATTTAAAACCAAACTGAGTTTTCTGTGACTTGAAAGGGTTCTGATAATTTTCATGAAATCTATTGAAAAAACAAAGAGGAAGGGGGAAGAGATGATGTCTGGGTTGCCATCATGCATCTTGAAAAATGAACTAGAATTAAATAGTCTGAAATACTTGGGGGGAAAAAGATTTAAAATTGTAAATCTTATAAAAAGTTTAAAACTTTTTTCTGTTTTCCACAACAACTGTGTTACCATCATCATCATCAGAAAATAAACCTGTTACAAATAAAGAACAGGAGTCAGTCATTGCAAAGTGATTTCTCCAGGGTAAAAAGGCTACAAATTCATTAATGGAAGGAAGAGACTCTACCACATGCACTTCATAGTAAACAACATGAAAGTTACTTAGATATTTCTCCCAAGAACCCTTTGCCTCTGAGCCACTTGACTCTTGAGTGGGGAAGAGCAGGTCTAAAGCCTTATTTATAAGAAAGTTCTGGATCTTGGAAATTGGGTCCTTTTTGCTCAGAGGGTCTTCCTCTTTTGCCTGCTTGTGTGTTTCTGTGGAATCCATAGGGAAGGCAACCAGCTGGGAGTGGCAAACTATTGCCCCCACCCCTTGTTTTTCTTCCTCCTTCAGATTCTCAAAGCTCCCCCCTTCGGCATGGATAGCTTCTGCACCCCCAGCTGGAACCTAGCCCTGTGAGTCACCCCACTTAATAGCAGCAAAGCAAGGAAAAAATAACAACGACAAAATACTATCAGTCTTTATATAGGATGCCTTGGAAGATGGTGCTGGAATGGAAGAAGCAATGAGAAATCGTTCCCCAAATTAGGGCTAAGGCAATTTAGATTTAGAATCTGCTAGCAAGAAAGGGCCTTAAAAGTGATTTAATCCAACCCCCTCACTTTACAGATTTGAGAAGTGACTCAAAGAGAATCAAGGTGATTTGCCCAAGGTCACACACCTAGTTCTTGGTAATCTTTGCATTTGACTTTATGTGTTTAGATCTTTTTGCTCCATTATCTTTAGCTAAAGAACAACAGTGAAGTTATTGCTTTTGCTATCAGCTGTGCTGAAATCACCAGAAGTCATATTAAACAATTCCAGGTTGCTTCCTTTTTTTCTTTCCTTTCTTTCCTTTTTCTTTTCTTTCTTTCTTTTTTTTTTTTTAAGCAGGATAACAATGTAGGCAGCATGCACATATAAAGGTCTCTGTAACAAGCACAACAGGCACCAGTCTGGACCTACAGCACCACTGCATTGAGAAGAAGGTAAATGGTAAGAACACCAGCGACAATTTTTTAGGATGAGTGGGTGAGAGTCTGCAGACTGATATTTAGTAACTCCAATATTGAACTCCTTAAAACAAGAATACAAATAGGAATATGAAAATAAAAAGAAGACTATAGAAATTACAAATTGTGGAAGATTTTTTCTCTGATAGGTAGCAAAAAAATTAGATGTCAGGGAGTTAGTGAGAAACATTTCTAAGTGATGAGAGATGACATTTACAAGCTAAGTCCTAGGGCCAATGTAAACTTAGCTCATCTCCTAAATTGCCTCATCTTGGGGCAAGGGGCACCTTAATTCAAAATGATAACTCAGGTCCTGGGGAATAATCAATCATCTGAACTTCTAAGACTCAGTTAGGGCAGCTGTCTGTTTAAGTAGAAAACAGGAGTCAAACATATCTTTTTTAAAAAAGTTTAAACATTTTTTCAAACAAAAATGTGTTTGGAATTTCCCCTAAGATTATCAAACTATCAAATTAACTAGACATCTCATTCCTTTTCCTGATTCTTTCAGGTAATTTGTGTCCTTCTATATACAAAATGGTAGATGCTAGAATCATATAAACATCTGAAAAACGGGGCAGCTTTAATGTTATTGCCACTAGATTTAGAAAAATGGATCTGTATAGACAGAAATTCTCTAATGAGCAAATGCACTCACCATCCTACACCATTTTCTCAGAAGCATAAATGTTCATTTATCCATTTAGGCAAAATTTTAAATGAGTCACCCAGAACATAAACTCAGGAGAGTGAATGGCTAGGATTGTAAAGCAAAAGCAAGAACAAATATTTAAGCTACAAAATGGAGCTGAGTTACTTCAGAAGTGCTTTCAAAAGGAACGAGAGGGCAATCCAATGGGGAGCAGGTGGCAGGAGTGTCAGTGGTTCCAGTGAGGGGATAAATCAGTAGTGATGCTGAGATAAAGTTCACAATTAGTAAAAGATATAAATAACAATAAAAATATATATTAAAAAAAAGAAAGTGCATGGAGGTTGAAAAAAAATGTTCACAATTAGGAAAAAGAATGGGTGATTTAGGAACTACTTGATTCTTGAATCTGGTTTTTTTTGGGTGATATCAAAAAGCTAAAATGTATTTTTTGAAAAGATGTTTGTTGCTTGTTGTAAATAGCTCTGAATTTAGCATCTATTCAAAAATATTTATCAAGTATCTACCAGGTTCTAAGGTCTCAAAGAGATGGCAGATACGTTTTATTTTTAAATACAACTCTGAACGATTAAGTGGCGGCCTGGGGTATTTCACTAAATAGGATTCTAAGACTGTGTATGCACTAAGCTGGATTGAGCATCCTGATCAACTAGTGATGCCTACCACTGGTATAGAAACAGAGAGTGGCAGCATGAGAGTTAAAAATGTAATAATATTGCTGTGCTAATTACCACTGGGTAACTAAAGATGTAAGAGATCACTCAGCCAGGAAACCCTTCTGATTTGTCAGTCACCAGTGATAAGAAGATAATTCGGGCATTATCTTTACCTTAGGGGACATACAGTTTAGTGAGGGACTCATGACAGATCTATAAATGATTCTAATATAGTGTGGTTTATGCTCTGTAGACTAATTTCAAAATGTCATGAAAAACTGCAGAACTGGAAGAAAGGACATCACAGATTAAGGGACATTGGACCTGTATCTTCAGAGATAAATAAAAGCTCACCAAATAGAAAAACAAGAAGGAGAAAATTCTTTGCACTGGTAAAGCATATATAAGATACAGAAACATCGAAAAACCTGGTATAGTTGGGATTGGTGAGTAAATTAGTGGGGTTGGGATATATAATAAATGATGCATAAAATGAAAATGCAGAGGTAATCTGAGTCCAGATTGGGAAGGACCTTAACAATTAAGAAAGACTACATAATTAAGTTTAGATTTTTCTTTATAAGCAATTGGAATCATTTGTAAGAATTTGACCAATTCTGTTTTTGAAGGTTTGTTTGTCAAGTTGAAAACTGACTACAGAGCTGAACCACCAAGGCGGGGTGCGGGGGGAAGGAGGGGTAAGAATAAAGAGGGAAGGAAACACAATAGTCTATGTTGGTGGAATTTGGGTAAACTGCTAGTGAGTGCACTATGGTAGTAATACTAATACCAATATGATGGGGGCTACCCCAATATTAATTCAAAATTAATTTTAAAAAAGAAAGTTTGTCTTTGCAGCAATGGGGAGGGTAACCTGAAAATAGGAGAAACTCCAAAACACAAGAAAGGCAAGTCACACAAAACAACATATACTTCATAAAAAAGACATATCAAATAATATGACCGACATTCAAAAAATTATGTGGTGTGGCTACATTAATATTAAGGTAAGCTTAGGAATATGAGGTAAAAGTTAATATTTAGTAAGTAGTCAATAGGTCTTAGAAATTGTGTAAGATTATTTTCAAGGATAAATTCATTCAGAGAACACTTACTGAGTGCCTTAGGTGCCTGGGCCTCTTTTAAGCACCTCTTTTAAGCAACAAAATGGAGTTGGTCTTTGGTGGTAGGGACTTTGGGAAAAGTACATCATGAGGGTGGAGTCTGATGACTGGGATTAGTGTTCGGATCAAGGAGGCCTCAGAGCTTCCTTGACTCTTCCTTCATTTGAGGACACATGCAGAAGAGAGTTGTCTATGGACCAGAAAACAGGGCCAACACCTCACCAAGTCAGTTGGCCCCTTGATCATATAATTTCTAGCTTCCAGAACTGAAAAATAAATTTCTGATTTTTAAAGCAGAGTACCACCAGTCTGTGGTACTTGTTACAGCAGCCCCAAATGACTAAAACAGGATTAAAGGCTGTAACTTTTTATGTTCTAGTCACAACAGTGTTCTCCCTGCTTCTTGAACATCTCAGAGCTTTCACACATGCTGTACCATCAACCCAGAAAGCTCTGCCCCACCCTGCATGCATCTGATTATCTTATCCGTTAAGACTCAGCTGAAACCATCACTTTCTCTAGACACTTCTGCCCTAACAAACCAGACTAGGCTGTTCAATCATCTGATCCCATTGCACCTGCCTTCCTTCCTTCACATGCCACAAGGAATCAATAAATCACTCGAACAATTGTATGCTGCTGTCTAGCTTTTCCACCAGCCTGTGCACCAATGGAGTCACCCCTTTGTCTTGTTCACCCTTGCATCCTATCAGCAGAGGGTCTGGCACATGTAAGTGGTTCCTATGAGGTATCTGTCCTCAATCCATGAAATCCAATGTACCATTCTGATAATAAGTATCTTGTTACCTGAAAATGAAATTCAAAGATGACATAATTGCCTAAACTCCCATTGACAAACGATTCAATTGTAATATTGTGTGAGTTAAAAGATAGTGAAAAGGAAAGTAAGTAATGTTAAAATATGTATTTCAATATTGCTTGCTTGAGCACATGCACATTAAATATATTATGCAAGAGTCAGATAATTGCATTTATACAAAGAATTTTTAGGAATGTAATGTGTACCTGTGGGTTGAAACAGGTGTCAGTCTTAAATGCCATGAGAGAGGTTGCTTCTTGTGATGGAATTTTTGAAAATGGTGAACAACTTTTAGTAGAGTTATTTTTAACATTACAATCTACTCTTGGTTTACATGGAAACTGCATTCCTGGAAAATTCTTTGTATTTGAAAGGTTTTCAAGTAAAAAGAATTTGTGTATATGCAAACTGAAATCAGATTTGCTATTCAGATACACAAAGACACATAGGCATCTTTCCCCCTACATGAATAATGAGTGAGATATTAGAAAATCATGTGGGGAATGAACAGTTTTTCATTAAGCAGGACTGTCCTGCACATTTCCGGGTCTCAAGCATCCCTGACCTTTGTCAATAAATGCCAGTGTTGCTCTATCAAATCATTGTAAACACCAAAAATGTCCCTACAATTTTCTAATACATTGCCCTAAGGCTGGGGCTGCCTCAACTAAGAACTATTGACATGAAACATGGTTCCTTATCACTCAGACTTTGTGTGCTGTTTTTAAAAATATATACATATATACATATGTATATACGTATATGTACATACGTATATATGTATATATATAGTAGGAAATTTCAACAATTTTATAAATGAATGGGATATGAAAAGGGAAAATTTTGATAAAGCAGTCAATTTCTATGGAGCTGGCACGATGAGTAGATGTCTTTGCTATCCTGGCAGGGGTTAGGTTAAGGCAGCTGCCGTCTTTTACTAGTTATAACATAGGTAGATGTGTTTCTGCAAACATGAATTAGTGGTAACTGCTAGGACTACACTCAGGTTGTGGGATGCAAAGAGAAACACAACATAGTCCCCATAAGGCAGTTATTCAAGGAAGGGACAAAGTATTGAAAAGGAAATTGAGTGTATTCAGCAGCCTGGCAGTTAGCAGAGCTCATAAAAAATGACTTTCCCTTAAAAACAGTTTTACAGCATTGTTCTTTTATTAAAAATCTTAGTTTTTCTCCTGAGAGAATCATTCTGCTGGAGTAACAAGCAGAAACAAAGCGGAGTGGGTGACATCCAACAAAATGACTTTGGAGACATAATGTACGTATCCTACACAATAAACACTGTCACTTCATGTAAACTGGCGAGCGTAGGGTAAGAAACTTGCTATTATGGAAATTGCTTTAACACTTCTCAGTTGTACAGATGTAGTCTCAAAACAAAACAAAACAAAACAACAAACCCAAAACCAAACCAAGCCACAACTGTATCGAAATGGAAATAAGATTGCTGGATCCAGCAGGAAGGTTGACAGGCAGTGAACATTTCTGTTAAGGAAACATTCCCACAAACTTTTTTCACCTCTGGGTTTGATACTATCACCCAACTGGGGGATCCTGCATATGGTGACTAAACAACAGGCTGGCAGCCTTGTTAGACATGCAGTGGCTGAAATTAATCAGTCCAACCCACAGCTGTGTACTGAACACTGACAATGAGCCAATTACTATTTAGATGCTAAATTAGAATAGTAAACAAGGAAGGTAGACTTAGTTAGCAAACAAGGTAGGAAACAAACTTTCCAGGACCCAAAACATAAGCACATGAATAAGTCAGTATCTATAATGACAGATGCTAAGAAAAGAATAAAGTGGCACGGTTGGAGGTGGGGGTGGGGAGCTACATGGGTGGCATGGTCAGCAACAGTCTGCTGTCAACCGTCAGGAGTCATTTCCGTCTGAGGTGGTGGCCTAGCAACAAAGAGCTGAATGATGACAATAGTGTTCACCTAACCAGTGTCAGCTCAGAAGTGACAGGGCGAGTGAGGTGGCTCTTCTCATGCTGTGTCCCTTGAGTGTGAATGCACTTGGAGCGCATGCAGGAGACACCTCTCTTCCTTAGCTCCATAGGCACACCCTAGACACCACGGGACAGCATTTTGCAGTGCAAAATTCTCAGGGCTGGAAAGCTGGCAATCTGGGGACTGATGCTGATGGCCCCTGATAATGGGCAGTGACCCTAAGTAAGTCACCACGCTGCTGGGCTTGCTCACATGGAAAGTGAAGACCTCATCATCCAGGAGGGAGGCAGCGTCTGAACTGCTCACTGCTCTTTCCAGGTCCCAGCATGCAGCGCCGAGGCATGGTGAGTCCTCGCTGAAAGCTAATACGGGGGCATTTCTTGTTAGCTGATAGGTAAGATTCCTTCCCATCTTCATAACATTAGACTTTAGTTCAGTCTCCTTCTAACAACAACAGCAACAACAACAATAAATCAATTTCTGACTCTGCTTCAACTGGCTCTTCTCCATGGGGGCTGGTCCCATTTCCTTTCTCAGCTTCCCACCCCCTCATCCATAAAGTGAAAATGTTTATCTCAGCAATTCATCCTGGCTCTAGAATTACAGATTTTTAATTAAATTTGACAAATAAAATTGTATTTCAAATACACTAGGGGGACCCCGTGGTGAATTTTAAAATGATCATGTAGTGGAATTCTTTTCCAAAGCAAAATGTATCATTTCGGGTACTAGTCTTTCAGGCTGGGTCTTACTTCGTGAGAACGGGTTTTCTTAGTGAGGGGAGCATTAGGGTTTTTAAACATGACTATTGCTTTCTTCCATTGAGTTGTTAGGGTCATTCTTGGCTCTAGCACAATACCCTGGGCTGTTAGGGAGATGTGTGAGCACAGGAACTTGATAGTCTCTTGGAAGCTACATTCTGCCTAGAGAGTGGACATTCGCTCTCTCTCTCTCTCTCTCTCTCTCTCTCTCTTTCTCTCTCTCTCTGTTTTGGGAATCTTAGCAACATTACCAATAAATCATTTCCATGTGAGGAACACCCACAAAGTAAACCCTTTCCCAGGAACAGAATTAAGGTTAGAGAGCAGTGATCTTTAAAATCTCGTTCTTAAAAAAAGAGAGAGAAGCAACGTAAAGGATATGAAATAATACAAAGAGGAATCTAATATTTATTGAAGGTGATTATGTGTCAGGCACTGTAACTCTACAAGGTGGGTGCTACCATTTATGCTCATTTTATGGACAAAGTAACTGTGGCATCTCAATTTAGAACTCATGTGAGACCATTTTATATAGGTTTAGAGGAGGGTGAATGAGGGCAAAGTAGGGATAGAGCTAGGGATGTGAATTACAGAGATAGGAGATCACAATTCTAGTCTGTTACTCGACTGACATATTGGTCAAAGGTAGAGCTAAGGCTCAACTTGAGGACGACGTGAAGATGAGTGTAAGATGATGTGTGCGAGGGGCCAGCACAGCACCTCTGGAGCTCCGCAAGAGCTAGATAACTTCCATGTCTGAAGACGATGATCTTGCCTGACCCCAAGCAACCTGTACTTGCTTTTTTTTCTTTCTCTGCCAAACTACTGTTTCTTCCCAAGCTGTACCCTAAATATACCCCAACCCTGGGCCATAGAATCATGAGGAGGACCTCTATTCATGCCTTTGTCAGAGATCTCAAATGAAGTCCCACAGATAAAATGTGACCTACAGATGTGTTTTGTCTGGCCAATATATTGCTGTCTAAAAAGTCTGAATTAGTTGCCAGCACCGAATATTGAGAGGAGTTCACGCAAAATTTAGAATTTTGACTTTTCTTGAAAGGTCAGAAGATTTGGCAACACGGAGACTTCCTGACCCATTATTGATTGTCTGGATTAGATTAGGGTCACCCTCAACTCTTAGAAGCTGCTCCGAGCTCCTGGTTACTGGGCCTCCTAAGACAGGGATTATTTCTTCAAATCTAGGAAGGAGGTTGCTTGAGTGAGTCTGATAGTCTCATACGACTCCATAGAACATGATTGTGGGTATGACATTTCATCCTTTTTCCCCATGTTCTATTCATTAGAAGCACGTCACAAGTCCATATTCAAGGAAAGGGATTACACCATGGCATGAATGCCAAGAAGCAGGCATCACAGTGCTGCCTTTAGAGTCTGTCTATCACAGAGGTCAGAGAGGAATGGCCAAAGAAAGCTCAAGTAAGGCAATATCTGAGCAGTGATCTGAGTGAAGCAAGAGAGCAAGCCACATGGAGAGAAGGTAGAAGACTGAGCCAGGCAGAAAAATTCAAAAGCTGTGAGGCCAAACTTGCTTGGTAGTTGAAGGAACAAGTAACACTGGAGCAGGGTGAAATGAGGGGAGAGTAGTAAGAGAAAAGTCCAGGGAAGCAGAGGGTTCACTGTGTTAAAATCCTAAGTCTGAGGTCTCTTTCCATCAGTAAGAAGTTGCATAAGCAAGCCTCTGAACTACTTCATGCCACCAGTATTCTCTCTAATGCAAAGAGGTTAGTTATGTCCATTCTCTTGACTTAGAAGTTGATTGCTAACAAGCCATCAAGGCTAAACAGGAGAAAGTAGTTTAAAACAGCACTCTGAGAGTTGTTTTCAAATGAGGACTGTTTTCAAGAAGATGTGCTTCAAATAGCAGAGTGGTGGGGATTCCAAAGACTCCCCGGCATTAGAAAAACCAAATACTGTACTGTAGACAATAGCTTCTTGAGTAGGGAGGGAGGAGAAAGAGAGAAGGCAAAGTGGTATACAGGGATCAGGAGTCAAACAGCAATTAAGGGAACAAAGGTCAGCTGGATGATAATTACAGGCAGTTAGGGAGGGAATTAGAGCTAGAGAGGTGCTAATTACACAGGCCATTTAGACAAGGGCGGGGCTTTGCTGAGAGGAACAAAACGAAGGCTGATTACCTGCTAAAAATAAAGGCTGCCCCTCTGAGTCGGGGCTCACAAGTCTGGCATAGGCCCAGGCAGCGAGCTGTGTGCTCCGCTCTGCGATGCCTCTAGTGTAGGCAGGGCCTGCCTCCACCCTTCACTAAGTTCTAGCACCAGGCCTGCGAGCTCTCTGCAGATCACTTACCAGCTCCGTGGGGTGGGGGTGGGAGGTTGGCGATAGTGGCAGAATCTGGGCATCCATCCATCAATCACTGCTATTCCCTCAGAAGGGTGCCATCAAGAGGACCAGTAGGGATGAAATCCAGTCACCCATTGTCGTTCTTGTCGGTGTCCTGATTTGGGGCTGCAATTGCCGGAAAAGAAAGGGTGTCTTTTATTGATTTCAGTTGCGACATGGACTACCTCCACCCTATAGCCAATGCAAGAAGGCTGGACCAGCCTTTCCAGGTGTTGGCACTGGAGCCTTTATTTCTCTTATCACCTCAGGGGATCACTGCGCCTCACTGGGGACTTGTGGGAAAGCTGAAAAAAAAAAAATACGGGAGCGCTGGAAAAGGGAAAACGCATGCTCAGAGTGTCTTCTCCTAGCTGTCAGGGGCCCTCTGTCTCCTGCTGTACTTGTACCCATTCTGCAGCTTCCTGGGGTATTTGTACCCAACTGCTGTGTGTATGTTATCTCTTATACTGTGAAGATTCTCTGTTACAGATAAAATGGGTAAAACTAGACAACCAGCTACTAAGATTTATTCCACATTTCTACCTTTTAAAATTTGTTTTGTTTTCCTTTGTAATAATTATCTATTGCTGCATAACAAATTACCCCAAGATTGAGTGCATAAAGCAGCAATTAGCATTTGCTATGTTTCATACCTTTCCAGGGTCAGGAATTCAGGAGCGGTGTAGGTGGTGGCTCTGGCCCAGGGTCTTTCATGTGGAAACTTCTGAGATGCCAGATGGGACTGCAGTCACCTGAAGGCTGGACTGAAGCTGAAGTTCTGCGTGTCAGATGCTCACTCATTGGCAAGCTGGGGTGGGATTTTGGTGGGAGGTCTCAGTTACTCTGGGTAAGGCCTCTCCACAGGGTTAATTGAGTGTTCCCATGACATGGTGGCTGTCTTCCCCCAGAGTGAGCAATGCAAGCTCAAGTGGGAAGTGACTATGAATTTTTTTGACCTAACCTTGGAAGTCACAAGTCACACGCTATATCTGCAATGTTCTACTGGTCACACAGTTAGTCTTAATTCACAAGGGAGTAAATGGAGATCAGTGGGTGTCGCCTCGCGGGGCAGCAACGTTGGAAGCGTCACAGGATAGAGAAAAAAAACCAACAACTCAAGAATTCAAGCAGGGAGAGAATGAGAGAGGGTCACCTAGAGAGACCACCCCTCTGGAGATGCAGCCTCAAGACTCACATCTCTGGAGAAATAGTGGCTCTTTTGTCCCAGTCTCACACTTTCATTAGAAGGGCTTAGATTTTAGGACGGTGGGCAGTAGGGAGGAAGGTGCATGGTAGGGATGTGTATTGGGGATGCATCATAGACTCGCACAAGTTAGGGGGCAGGGGCTAGGGCAAATTGTGCTGGGGGGTGGGCGCCAAAGCTGTTGCTGCTCAAAGCATCCTACCTCTAATTCTATTTACACTTAACTTCCTATTGAAGTGGTCTAGCTGGTTATGCTAATCTGGCCATAATGTCTGTCTGCTGTTTTCAGCAGATACCCTCAAACCGAGACTTTTGTCTTGGAAGAGGATCCCTGCCTGATTCTTCATTCTAGCTTCACCCAGGACTTGGCACCAAACTGCATCCCAGGAAAAAAGGGTGGGGGCTGGGGATCCCACAAATGGGACCATCTTGGACAATTGTGGTAGCCATTGTTGTAGACACATTTTTCATGTAGGTTCCGTGAGTGTGTATCCTGAGGCTGTAAAGCCCCAAGGCCAGAGTTATAACATTTTGTCTCCTGGTTCTCTTGCTGCACTCAGTGGATTTTCAGTAAACACACTTAAGTTTTCCTATTACTCACATCATCTCATTTAGAGAGGCAGTAAGGTTAAGGGCAGATTGCGCTGCCTGGCTTTACATCCCAGTTTTGCCACTTTCAGACTGTTTGAACTTCTGCAAGCTCCTCAACTTCTCTGAGTCTCACATTCCTCCTTTATAATGTGGATGAGGATGATATATATATACGGATGATCTTACCATCTCCATATATTTTGTCTTGAGACTTAAATGAATTAATATGTGTAATGCCTTAGAAGAGATGCTGAAATGTAGGAAATGCTCAAAATGTATTTGTTTTTTTTACCCCTAGATTATCTACATTTAACTAGCAGATCTCATTGGGTCCTTGACAGCATTGATTTAAGACACACTGTAATTTAAGCAAATTTCCAGAGGATGAGGGGGTGAGTAGTTTGGAGAAGCAGTGGCAAGAAGAAACACTGTATCAAATGTATATTGAACTTACGTTGCTTCTCTGGAAATATTAAAATGAGAAAATGTGGATTTATAATTGAGGAAGTGTAGTAACATAAATATTGAAGCAGCTTGTCTTCACCTATCCCATCTGGGACACATCTGCAGCTGGAAGCCAGGCTAGGATGTCAAGGGGGCTTTTGAGTAGTAAGAACATAATCCCACACTTTGGGGAGGAGGGAAAATAAAAATCATTATTGGAGTATAATTTACATACATTCAAATGCCCAAATCTTATGTGTACAGCACAAGCTTCTATCTGAAGTCATATATGCTCTTACCACAATATTTGTAACAAATCTGGGTCTGAATTTAATTGTATTAAAATTAGGAACAAATGTCTCTAGACACATTTACTATGAAAAAAATTCTTCTTAATCAATATTAGAGAATTTTTAGGGATAGAAAGGAGGATAATTTACATGTATTGAATAGCTATTATGTGCTAGATATTTTCCATGTTCTTTCATTTAACCTGCCACAGTCTTGAAATTTGCACATAAACACTCCTATTTTACAGATAAGGAAATTCCTGCTCAGTTTATATAATTTGCCTCAAAGTCACATAATATGTTGTGCTTTTGAACTGAACCTAGAACTGTACAATTTCAAGTTAGTATGTCCTCTTATTCCTATTTTAATTATAATTTATTTCAAGACAACTCAGCCCTTATCTTAAAGGCACCAACCCAATATCTTAGTATACATTATGATTAAACTGTGCTGGGTGCCAGGGAAGAAGACAACAGATATAAAATCTAGGTGCCCTTTTAAATTGCTATCAACAACCTGGAATGAGTCCAAATGAAATTAGCCAGAAAGATAAGTCATGTTTGACTTGTCTAAAGTATTAATAGAGGAAAACATCATGAAGATGCATCATAGATACTGGAGACTGATGAAAGGAGACAGAAGAGAGAGAGAGAGAGAGAGACAGAGACAGAGACAGAAAGAGAGAGACAGAGACAGAGAGAGGGCCACAGAGAATTCTTCCCAGTGCTGGCCCTGTAAATTGGCAGATTTCACGTCTGTCCAGATGGTGTGGAACAAATATTTCCTTGCCTCCACCACTTGTTCATCTGCAGCTGGAAATCTCTGGGGCTTTATCAATCCATCCTACCAAATTTTGAATAGTCCTAGGAAGAGTAACACTGCAGTTATTAATTGGCTACATCAGATTAGGGCCATGCCAGAATAGATCATAGAAGGAGGAGACCAGTGACATGGGAGAGTGAGATAATCTTAGGAAGTCAGACAAAGGGGATGGGATTATTTTTAACTGTACCTTTTCAGTGTCCTTGTATACCCTTTAAGAGTCCAGATTATCACGAGGGCTTCTTTCTTCTGGGACCTGAACTTCTAGTTTGATTTTCTAGAAAATGCATTGCTTGTATGGCCTCTCAGAAATATAGCCCAACACACGCACACACACAGAGCCTTCCTTAATTAAACCTGTTTCTTTCCATTAGAAGTTTTACAAAAGCACTTTGTTTTTGACTCTCATTTGGATCTATTTCTGGGAATCCGGGATTTCGTTAATGGGCAGACTTCTTGACTTGGCTCCATTTAAATTCTTGCTTTATGGAGGCATATTTGAGAAAATAAAAACAGGAAAAAAAGAAGAGGTGGGTGCTTTAATCTTAGGGACAACCAGTCCCTTGGGGAAGGTCCACACGGTGAAGGTCTAGAGGCCCCCCTGAGAGGAAGTATGAGCTTGCAGGTGAGAGCCCAGGCTTGTGGCGTGCTGTTCCGTGTGCCGAAACATCTCTTTTCTTTGACTCATTCATTATATCCTTCAACAAATATTTGCTGTGTGCCTACTTTGTATAAGGCTTTGTGTTAGGGATACAATAATGAACAAAGCTGTCCACTCCCATCTCCCCCACTCCCTCAGGCCCCTGAAGAGAAAAGACAAGCAAATGAAAGAACTAGTCCAGGGAAGGGGCACTTTTCCCAGGCCTGAGATTTCATTTCTAAGTTAACCATTAAGTGCTTCTGGTATGGATTTCAAAGCTCCCATCATTGAAGAATTAGCTGCCATCTAGGAAAGTGAGTTGAATAGTGGCCCTCAAAAATACATGTTCAAAGTTCTAACACCTAGGACCCGTCATGGTGAACTTATCTGGAAAGAAAACATCTTTGCCAATGTAATTAAATTAAGGATATTCAGATGAGATAATCGTGGACTTAGGGTGGGCCCTAAATACAATGATGGGTCCATATAAAAGAGAAGTGCTTTTGGGACGCAGACATACAGGAGGAAAGTCAGATGAAGACAAAAGCAGAGACTGGAGAATGCACCTACAAGCCACGGAATGCTGAGGATGACCGACAGTCACCAGACCAGGAAAGAGCCAGGATACAGATCCTTCTCAGAACCTCCAACCCCGCCAACACTTTGGGTTCAGTCTCTTGGCCTCCAGAACTCTGAGAGAATACATTTCTGTTGTTGTCAGTCACAAAGTGTTTGGTAATTTGTTATGGCTGTTCTTGGAAACTAATTAGAAGGTTAATGAGCTTTTGCAACAGTGTCACTGAATAGACAGGAGACCAGGACTGCGGATAAAGGTATCCTAATCCCTACAGAGAGTGACAGAATGGTGATCTGGCATCTTTCCTAGACAATGGTTACATTTGTATCACATGATCTGATTCCGTCTCGATTTCAGTTACTGGATTTTTACTGGACTATGTTTGAGCCACAGATTCAGAGGGAGCTAGATGAACTGATAAGTAGATTAAGGATTTACTAGCAAAGTCAGAGACAAACACAGCTAAAAAAAGCTTTAAAATATTTTGATATTTCAAAAAAGAATTAAAATAGCCATAATGACAACAATCAGAACTTTTAAAGAATTCCTTATGCAAATCAAACACACAAATAAATTCCAAAGTGAGGTTATTCCTTATTTCCCCAGTGAGAAAATCAGCAAGAAAGTTTTGTTTGCCAACGTGAATAAAAGACTTAGGTGTGTCACTAAAATAACTATATGTTTGCATGTTGAATCTAATTCGCTTAGTTATAATCATTTATAAATATTCCATATTGTATGTAAAATACTATATTGATTTAGAAGTATGCCTATTCTTTCTCATACATCACAAAACTTTGTTCAACTCTTCAAAAGTGTCATTGGCGTTAATATCTTTATTCTCATTACAGCTCTTTGTTCATCCCTTTCATGCTTCATGACATTCTATCTAGTGAACTAAGGATGGTGCTGACTCCACTGAAAGCTTCTTGGTGTGAGAATTTCAGCAAGGACAATCTGGGGCACACAGGACCTCATTGGAGCCCAACTAGGACAAGGCTTATCCCCACCTAATCCTTCTTTGTTCCCGCCCCAGTTTCTTGGTTCTTCTAGCAGGTCTTCTGCCATAGATTTTATCAAGCGAGGCCTCATTACACAAACCTTCCATGAAATCTCTCCATCAACACTTACCTGATCTCAACGCCTTGCTTTGGGTGAGTAATCTGAGCAATGTTTGCACAGTTCCTCCTAACTAAAAGAGAACTTCCTTTTGATTTCTGATTGTAAAAGAACTTAGGAAATAGAAAAAAAGGCACTTATAAATTGAAAAACATAAAGGGAACGGTTGTTAATGTTTTACTATTTACTTCAAAATTTTTATGTGTGTGCTTCTTTAAGAAAAATATTTCCACCTTTATTAAGACAAAATTGACGTATTACCATGTGTAATTTAAGGTGGAAATTTGGTGATTTTCTGTATGCATATATTGCAAAATGATTACTGCAATAAGGTTACTTGACACATCCATCACTTCACATGCTTACAATGAATGTTTCTTAATGTAATTTGCATATACAATATAATTTTATTCTGCCACTTTTAATCTATTTTATAAACGTTCTCTTATGCCATGAAATGTCCCCCAAAATATAATTTTAGCATATACATAATAACCTATTATTATTATTTAAAATAATCCATTATTTGACTTTCTATAATATAGTTAACTAACTCCTTATTTGTATACTAACACCACAATGATCATCTTTGCGTTTTTTCGCATAAATCTTTGTATATCTGATTATCCCCTTAGTACATGTGTGTGTCTGTTTGTGTGTGTTTGTATACATATATATGTATGTGTATGAGAGAAAAGCTATTTTAAGGCTTTGATGTGATAATAATTTGCTATTTTGCGACTGTCCTGTATCTATTTTTTATTTTGGTAGCATCTTAATTTCCTTTTAGGAGCCATTAGTATTACATTCTGATGTGGAGCTAACTCTATCCTTTGGCTTATGACCTCAGGCCTAGCTCAGGGGGGCTTCTTGTTTCCCCAATCACTGAGATCCATTTAGAAGTGGGTGTGGGACCCAAGAGGAGAGATTTATATCAAGTCAGAACCAATCATAGCAGTGGAGTGCAGAAGCTGAAATGTCCTCTTGCTGTTGGATGTCGACATCAGAGAAATAGAATCCTCTCCCAGCTAGGGTTCCCAGGGGAGCTTGTCCAAGAGGGGTTTATACCAAGCAGGCAAAGGGAGGGCTGGGGAAAGAAAAACTAATTCCTGTGGACATTGTTCAGCTCCTTGAATCAAGAAACTACGAGAATCAATGAATCTACCTGAAACCAACCTATCCCCTAGTTTTTTCAGCAACCTGAACCAATGTATTTCTTTTCTGCCTTAAGTTTGGTTTGGGCTTTCTATCACTTGAAACTAAAAGGATGCTCTTGTACGAATACTCTTATGGGAATTTGGGGGGAGAAGACTACTCTATCCCAAAGGAATTTATATTTCTAAAATATCAATTATTGAGTCCCTAAAAAGTTAGATTGAGAAGCACCTTCAAATCAGTGAGATATGCTACTGCTTTTTTATTCATTTGAAGGACAAGACTCAGACCTAGCAAGAAACATGAGGCCTCTCTTTGCTCTAGGAATGGCCCCAAACAGGAAGTTGGCAACTCTCCCAGACTGAGCAGATAAAGAAGGGGCTAGTGGAGCAGTGTGGAGGTGGATAGACAGATGGCATCTATTTGTTCTTATTAAGGTTACACTCACGGTTAGAAAGCTCCAGCTAGATTAGGGGTGATTGCAATTTCCCTGGTGAGTTTGTATTTGTCAACATCCCTGAAAAAGTCATGGCCCTAGTTGTAGAAAAATGCACACTCATGAATAAGGTCACAGGGGACACAGAAAATGCCACTGGTGTCTCAGTGCCTGGGAAAGGATGCTCTGGATTCTTTGCTACCACGTGTCACAATTTTTGACTTCTATCCACTCTGTATAGTGATCAAAATCTCGACATGCTGTGGGGTTGGCAACATGATGCAAATCCATCCAAATAATCACCAAGGTCTCTAAATCCCTTCCAAATGTCACAAGCCACTATTCAAATTCTATGTGCATGGGTGGAAAATGATGGGTCTTAATGACCTCACTGAAAAGGCCCAGGCTAAGAGGGGAGCAGACAATAGGTTATGTTCCAAATTTTATTTCTGAATAGAAGGCATATCTGCTTGTCCTCTGAAGTTGAGAGCACATTCATGTTAAGAAACAACCAAATGATAACCCTCAACCATGAACTCTGTACCATACACTTTATGAAAACAGTGACGAAAAAGATGGGTAAGGTCTCCACCTTCATTGTTAGGACAAGTAAGTGCCAGATACTATGGCAGCTTATTGGAGGACACCTACCTACCCTTTGGGTGGTGATCAAGGAAGATTTCCCAGAAGAAATAAGCTAGAAGAGAAAGAAGTGATGAGAGAAAGGGTGGCAAAGGGAGCACTAAAGCCCAGAAGGAACAGAGAAAGAAGGCAAGTTTGAGGAACTGAAAGCATTCCACCAAGACCAGATCAAAACATGGAAGAGAAATTACTGGAGATGTTTAGATCAAGTCAGGAAAGATTTTGTAAGTTGTTTAGACACTTGGATTGTGTTTTGAGGGCAACAAACATGTTTAAATAGGAAAATGGTCTCTCATAAATTAGCGGTTTTATTTTGAATGTCAGAAAAGAAACTAGATATCTTAAGATTTGCAGACTTTGCTTCTTTTATTACATGGATGAGGCATCATTTTCAGTAGAGAGAAGGTTAAAGCAACAGACTAGACTGTGAAGCAGTAAACATGCAAGGGTGTTCCTTCTGTTCTGTTCCGTGGGCTTGCAAAAGTGAGCAAATCTGATCTCTAGGTCACAGTTAAAAATCTCCAGCAGGCACTGGGAGCTGAAAAATTCAATGTCAACAATGAGGAATCGAGCTGGGAAACTTCCCAGAGAGATTGAATTGGAGGTCAAAGTAAAGAAACTTTCATGGCCTATTTCCATGCATTCAAATGAAAGCACTACTGGGGCAAACGCCATTGATTGTTAGCACAATTTTTGCCTTAAATCTCACATGGAGTAATCCACCAAGCACATGTATTATCTCATTTAATTTTCTTCAAAACTTATGTCAGGATTAAATTCACAATTGACAAATGAGGAAAGTATCTCAGGGTGGTTTGTACAGCACCACAGAGCTCATTTGTGGTAGACCAGGGGCTGGGTTGGAAGTCAGCTGTCTTGAGCCAGAGTTCAGTCATAAAGGCATTATTGCAAACCAAGTGATACCAACAAAGGGTGCAGGACCAGTTTGGGGTGGTCCTTAGCCTAAAGGGGAGAAGATGTTTTTGAAACATTCATTCTTTCACTTAGTTAATAAATTATTTGAATGTCTATTGTGTTCTAGGTTCTATGGCTATTGAAGAAAACAGAAATGGTTCCTGCTAGTATAACATACAATGAAAGGGGAGATGCGTGTTTTTTTTTTTTCAGAGGAAAGGAAGCAAACATACACATCTTTTATTTCACCTGGTGACAAGTATTTTTTAAAAAAATTATACACACGTGTGTATGTGTGTGTGTAGTGGTTGTCATTTGAGAAATGGTTCATTGCCCTTTTCATTATGGAGCACAAAGTTTCCTGAAGTGCTGGCCTTGTTAATTTCCCTGTAAATCCGCTGAAACCAAATGGGCACCAGGCCAAGACCTGCTCAATGACCCCTAGCTTCAGTGATTGGGTTAAGCCTGGCCATAATCATGTATAGGGGTTTTATGGAAGCCACCGGGGAAGATAGTCTTTTCTTAGGGATATTGGTCTGTAAAGAGGTAAAATCCTGGCTGAGAGAGTGGGCATTTTTGCCATCCCATGAAAAATAAAACATATTCTTGAAAAGAAATGAAAGTAGCATAGAATAAGGCCAAAGTTCGGAAATGAAAAGAGAAAGAGCCCTGGACACTTCATGGGAACTACTGGACCCAGAGTTGCTTTAAAGTTAGACAGGGCACTCGATCGCCTTTTATGCGTTGTTAGTGGTGGATTTCTGTCCTGACTGACACAAAAAGCATTATAATTACGGAGTGTGACAAATATAGAAGGAAATGAACATGAGACTATGAAAGAGTGTAATTGTGGGAATATGGCTCATATGAGGTTGTTAGAAAGAAGTTACAGCGGGAAGGAGGAATAAGCATTCGTGGAACTCCTTGGTAGAAAGAACATGTGGGGAAGTCACAGGAGTGAAAGTGCCGTTGCAAATACTGGAAGAGCTACTAAGTAGAATGGAATGCATTTTGTTTAACTACATTGCACAATAGATACCAGTAGCTAGAAGTTGCAATAGACCAGGTATAAATTAAACAAAAAGAAAAACTTCCTAGCAGTGAGAAAAACCACAATTTCCCTGTCACTGGAAGATCCCAGAAGAGGCTGCATGGTCACAAATAAAGGATGTTTTACAGGAAAAATCAATTACTAGCTGAAAGGTGGCTGGTATTCCTTTCTTTCTTTATTTACTCACTCAGCAAATGCTTTTTGAGCTCCTGCAATGTGCCAGGTATAATACTGCTGGTAAACAACGTAATGGTAAACAATGTAAATCTCAGCACCGACTCAAAGAACTGACAGCCAAGTGGAGGATGCTACAAATCACATGTCAAGTCCACTCAGCGCGGTGAGCAGCGGGGCCCATCAAAGTACAAAGGGTTTTGCGAACACATAAGAGAATAGCTAACTCACTTGGGAATGACTTCAAAAGTGGGTCCCACCTCTGTAAAATGAAGATTCTAAATATGGGGGGAAATTTCTTATGAAATCTGAGTTTGGGGCCCAAGGGCAAGTTCCCATCATTGACAGGAGCACATTATCCAGTTCCTAGGATAATATCAAGTGAATGAATTCTACTGCTTATTAGGAAGACTAGACCAGAAACCTGCCTTGTAGAATGGCACCTTAACAAATTTAATAGAATGAAAAGTCACTATTTAAATAGTTAGCATAGGATTTATCTTAGGAAGGGCTCTCTCTCTGGAAAAGTATCTTGAAAAGCCGCAGAGGGAACTATGGTCGTGCATTGCTTAATGAGGCTGTGGTCAGTGATGGACCGCATACACGACCGTGGTCCCCATAGGCTGTACCACGGAACCTAGGTGTGTAGTCAACTCCACCATCTGCTCCTGTGTAATTACACTCTGTGACGCTTACATCATGATGAAATCTCCTACTGGTGCATTTCTCAGAACGTATCCTGGCCTTGGAACGACTCATGACTATTAAGTTACCTAGAACATAAGGAGCAATGAGGAACTTTACAATGAAATAAGATGGCTTAAGCTTTCCTATAGTAGGAAATGAGGGAGGTTTTGTTTGGTTCTGTTTTCTCAAAGGTTGAAAGAAGGCAGGGAGATCAGACCTACAGAAAGAAGAGAAACATCAGAGAAGTGGACCATGGAAATGTCCCTCACCATTGGTGTTTTCAAACCAGAAGATGCCCAATGTTGTACTGGAAGAGTCTGGCATTGTTTCTCCATTTTCTTCGATTCCCAATGCTTCAGTATACTCTACTACTCTTAAGGACTGCCTTTAGGGAGGGTGTATGTCTCTTTAGGTCTGTGTGAAAATCTAGAGAAAGAGAGCTGGCTTTGTCACTGTGTGTCAGAGACACCAGGCCTGACACAGGAGCCCAGAGGTGACAATGATAACATAAGCCCTACAGTTGTCTGCTAACATACAAGGAAATTCTTGGTCTTCTCTTGGTATAGAATGGGGAGATTTGGACCCATCGTATCTGAATCCCAAGGGACAAGGAGGCACCATGGACTCTGAGTGATACTTATCATAGTCTCGACTGAGTGCACTAAATGTCACACTCATTAAAGCACGGATTCTGTTACATCACAACTGGGGGTATACAGACTTATTTTCCTCCCAACCACCCTCACCCCAAGTATGAGATGTTTGAAAACAAGTTCTTTGTAGCTTCTCTGGGGCCTGGGACCTAACATAGATGGGGCTGGATAAATGTTCGTTTGGGGGCCGGAGCCATTCCCCTATAGGCAGAAGAGAAATGAATCAGCCTCAAGCCACTAACAAGTTACAAGCTCCTAGACAAAGGCCTGCATCAGTTCTGGGAATTGTGATAATGAGGCTGCGGAGGGACTCGGGGCTGAGCCAGCTGCTAAGGACACAGGCCCTGCCCAGCAGCTACCTCATGTGGGCTCTGACTGGAAACAGGGATGTGGAAGCTCATTAAGGAGGAATGGTTGAAAAAAAATAGCATCATCGTCTCTAATCAGGCAGTGGGCTAGAGGTCAGATCTCTCAACAGGAAAGTGGGCAGGGAGGGCAGGGCTGAGGGAGATGTGACAGGGCAGAAAGGTCAGCGACAGTCAGCTGCCGTGGGTGACACTTCTGGTCTCCCTCGCCCACCTCCTAGGGCACTGTTCTTGAAGGTCTTAATTACAGCCCCCTAGCAGGCCCTCAGTTCCCTGGGAAACAATGCCAACCAGTGCCCCCAGCCTTACAGGAAAGCGCTGGTGTGACCGGGGCCAGTAGGGAAAGGCGAGGCTGGCCTGGCAGGAGTAGCAGAGGCCATCTCACCCATACAAGCCTGGCCCAGCCAACAGCTCTGGGCTCGAGCTTCCGGGACTTCTGATGGGAATGATGAGAACGGATGAGGGGAAGGCCCAGACTTCCTCCCCACACAGATACTGCTTATTGGAAGGATGTTGGCGAAAACCACACTGCTGACTGTCCCCTGCTTCCCCTCAGCTCAATTAAGGCAGTAATCGGTATTTCTTAATTGCTGCTTCTGCTCCATCTCCTGCCCCTCCTCCTCTCTTTGTCCACTGTAGTGTCCTAGGAGACCAGTCTGTCCTCTGGGGCTGGCCTGGGAGGAAAAGGAAGTGACTTGAGGAGGCTGAAAAGCCTCGACGTCTGGTAAGGAAAACCCTTATAGAAATAGCTCCTGAGCTGGAATCTACCTCGCTGGGCTCAGAGCCAAATCTGAAGCTACCCTCTGGCACCCAGGGTGATACGTTGTCCAGATATGGGTGTGTCGACCTACACTTACCTAGTTTCTATTCCTAGTTTCTCTAAACTTGACTCACATTTCATAGGTAAGTTTTTTTTATTATAGGTATCAATGTGGTCAGCCTTCCCAGATCTTTGTGAAGTGAGATGAGGTATAGATACAAAAAAGTGGCGATTACTTGTGTGGCAATTAAAACAAACACTGGGTACTATGTTGTGAGGGACTGGTTGGTGTGTGTAGGGCAACGTTAGAAAAGAGGTTTTTCTGATACTATCAAAATCAATTTCCATGACTTCCTCTGAGGAGATAATAAGATCACTTGGTAGAGGAGCAATTTCCAGACGTTAAAAGGTTAATTCCTGTCTAGGAGCTTAAAGGGATGATCTTCTCAGATTACGGTTTTCTAACAAAATGGGCTTCTTGACGATCTCTCCTCTGCTTCCTTCTCCCACTTCTCCCTTTTTTCCTTGTTGTCCTCTCTCTCTCACTTCCTAGTACATGTACTTGAGTGTTCAAGTTCAGTTTCAGTATCAGTTGATAACATAAAGACAAATAGATATGAATCCTCACTGGAAATTTTCTTGGAGAGATCAGGTATGTGACACACAACTATCACAGGGTGGGTAGTGGTTTGTGTCTAAAAAACAGCACAACCAAAACACTGGGGGAATTCTTTGTCCCTCTATCTGCCCTCAGTTGGCTATTCCCATATCACCCCCTGTGGCCAATACTCAGGGGCTACCTCCAGATATTCACTTCACCTTTAAGGCTACCTTCTCGGGTGAGTTGACATTAGTGGATCCTGAGACTTTGTCTTAAGGCAAATCCTATTTGATGTCACTGAAGTCCTCAAATTGAGGATTTACTCACCTCTTCAGCAGCCCTGAGAAAGTACCCAGTTGATGCAGACTCTCTTAATTGGTGATTAAGTTGGCAGTGTGGGCTTGTCTGGAGAGCTTGACAGAGTGTGGGACTGCTAGGAAATCAAAGTCCAGACAAAAATAATGAACTCCAGACCAAATAATGTTTTCTTCCAACTTGACTTGGGAATCTTTCTTTATTATGGATAGCTTATTCATTTTCGTAAGCTAATTCATTCACTCTAAGCCCAAATGAACATTTACACAGCAAGAAAGATCATGCTTACCATGTCCTGCCAATTCAGCCTGGTGGCTAGTCCTTCAAAGAGCTGCTCAGGCAGCGTGGGAAGCGGCCAGTGGTTCTGTGCAGCTGTCAGACTCTGAGGTCAGTGGTGTGAACAAGACTGGAGAGAGAACAATCCCAAGACTCATTCCATCATTTGGAACAAGCTCTCTAGTAGAAAAACATAAAGTGAGCCACAAACATGAACTGCCATATGGTTTAAAATTTTCTAGTCATAGATTCAGTCTAAAAAGTAAAAAGGTCTAGGGCCTCCCTGGTGGCGCAACAGGTTAAGTCACAGTACTATGAAGCTATTCAGAGTCACTGCAGCACGAGTTCAATGCTCGGTCAGGGAGCTTCCCACATGATGCAGCAGACCTCTCCTGCCTCGCCCGCTGCTCCCCTCAGCAGTGTACTTTAGTCGATCTTCCTGTTCTGCTCCCCACTCTGTCTCTGGTGAATCCTCTCACCCTCCCCTCCCCCACACCTCTGACCTGCACCCCAGCTTTTATGCATAAATAAATAAATCTTTTTTATAAAAAGTAAAAAGGTCTAAAAGGATAAAAGCAAACAGGTGAAATTCATTTTACTGCTTCCATTATATACATTATATACAAATATCATCACTTAAGCATGTACTCAAAGGAAAAAATCAAAATATTTCACAATTTTTGCACTAGGTCTTTAAAAGTCAACACAGATTTTACATTGACTGATTACTGAAGTATTTAATGTTTTGTTTTTTTTTAAGATTTATCCATTTGTGCATACAAGCTGGGGCACAGGCCAGAGGAGTGGGGTGGCGAGAGGGTTCACCAGAGACAAAGTAGAGAGCAGAACAGGCAGATCGACAGAAATACACTGCTGAAGGGAGCAGTGGGTGAGGCAGGAGAGGTCTGCCACACCATGTGGGAATCTCCCTGGCTGGGCCTCGAACCCGAGTCGTTGCTGCCAACAGCTACACAGCACAGCGGCCAACTGCTGCACCACCGTGGAGGCCTGAAGTTTTTAGTGTTTTATAGACATGTGAAGCTAGTGGCCACAGAGATGGGCAGTTGGGAGAAACTTGTTACCACCGGAGTCCATTGGCAAGAAATACCAGCATTAATTTTTACCTTCACTCCATGAATATACACATTATCTTTCTTTCCAAAACACAGCTTATCTGTGTAACAAATCAGAAGGGATAGATCTTATCTCTGTTTTGTAGATGGAGAGAACTGAAGTTCAGAGGGATGAAGTAATTCGCTTTACAAATTATTATGACAGGTAGTAAGTCACAGAACTGCAACTTGGCACTTTCAGGTCTGTTTGATTCCAAATTCCACCACCGTAGTATTTTCTAAGGTCTCATGAGCTCCACAAGAAAAATTAAAAAATGTGGGGTCAAGGGTTGTTGAAGATGTCCTATACCGTGGCTGAATCTTGGGGATTCATGGTGTGAATTAGCCAGCTAAATGCTCTGTGATGTCTTTCAGTTAAAAGAATCTACTGATCTTTGTTTCCAAGTTTCCTAAACACGTAAAATGGAACTGCTTTTTCAAGCAACATCTATTAACATTCTAAGGAGTTAGTCCTTCCCATAAATGGCTTTGGGAAATGCATTGTGTTAGTGGGATTTTGCTTTTTGAAACAAATCTCTCCAGCCACATAAGAGGTCGCATCTTAAGTAATGACAGGAGTTTCGAACATCAGCCTCAGGCATTCAAAGGAGGTAATACTGTCTGGACTCACCATTACCTAGTGATTGTGTTGGGGGGAAAAAAGGACATCTGCAACAAACTCCACAGGAAGGTTTATGGACCCCCACCTCAAGCCAGAGAGATCCAAGACCCCTAGGGCTACGAATCCCAGAATTCCATCATCATCCAGAAGAGAGGATTACCGGAAACTGAGGGGTGGAGTTAAGCAGACATGTTGGCTATATAACGAGGGCTTTTGACCTTGGGGGTCTCTTGCTTCTCGCCGGG